>VDFB02362828.1:0-20245 GCA_007258455.2 Sequoia sempervirens | reverse complement strand
GTTGACATCTAGGACCCTACTCATTCATCTAAGGGACATATTTGCACTTGCATCCTAGGGACATATTTTCATCTAGGAGGATGTGCTAGTGCCCTTAGGGTCAAAAATGAAAATTATGTTAAGAATTCAAATTTTGACCTATTTAGATTAGGTATGGATAGAAAAGATGTAGGATTTCACATGATGAAGTTGCATTTTTACAAGGTTTTCCAAAGGTTTGAGAGAACACTAGCAGTCCGATTTTATTGCTACTATGCAATTACATAGGGGACATCACAACCCATGACCACAACTTGCTTCGTCAAGTGGGTCTCTGGTAGTTTTGAGATGTCAAAGATGAGGTTTCATTTGGTGGTGTTGATGACATTGATGAAGAGGTGGGATGTCAACACCATGTCAAATGTTTCATCTCCCTATAGGGGAGATGACAATCACTTTGATGGATGTCTACTAGATCTCACGTCTCCCTATCTAAGGGGAGCATATATCATTGGATGAGCCATAGACAACATAGGATATCCAAGATGGTTAGATACAATATATTATTTGGGTGGTCCCTACAAAAATCACTGGGGACATATATCTAATATGGTTGGAACAGGGGAAAGAAGTGGTGCCCCTAGTGTGTCGCATCATGATTGCGCTAATGGCACTTTGAGTCACCATAGATAGACGAGGCTCCCACCTATGCATGCAATCCTCATTTGGTATTTTAGAGATATTGAGGAGAGGAATATTGTATTCACCTAGGGTTAGAGCATGTTGGATTATCCATGCCACAACATCAGGAAAAGATTCATTATGAGTATCACAACTTGATAGCCTACACGCTCCTATAGGTGTGGGATTTTGAGAATATTACCTATACTTAGCCAATTGCTTTTCCCCAATGGATTATAGGTGACTTTCCTTGAGCCCATGCATACCCACTAGTGCCGAAGTGGAGATTTGGTGAATTTTTATTTTGGAGATAGATCATGGACCAGCTAAGAGTGATGTCGTATAGTAGCCCTATTGGGGGATGGACTGATGGCCCATTGATGGGACACATATACCACACATGTATCATGTCTAATTCCTAGTCGATTTCCATGACCATATTACTAGAGATGGGTGATGTGTCAGTTTAGGAAGGTGCAAATAGTTCCCTATGTTGTACCTACATACATAAGATCCTTTAGGATCCCATTTAGACTTGAGGACCTCCCTTGTCCTAACATCAGGGATGTCACACCTAGTGAGGTAGGAAGTAGTGACAATGACAATCAACCCACATTGGATATTGATGATGTTGGGGTGACCAATGGGTTTAGAAAATGGTGGGAAATAGTGGTCCCAACTCATATCTTCCTTGAGGATGTTGTCAGAGGAGACCCAAGCGTCTAGGTATTTTATGGAGAGGAGAGAAAGCAAGAGGATACATAGGAGGAAATAGAGGAGAGACCCAGGAGGCAACAAAGGGTATCCTCCCTAGTAGCAGTCCCTATTGTCTCGACACCCTCACTAGAAAGTTCCTATACCAAGAGTCCTCTACCATAGGCAACACAAATGAGGGTACCTCCAGCTATGGAGATAGGGACATTGGGGGCCTCGGGGAGTAGGGCCACACTTGTAGATCCTAATTGGTGAGTTGGTGAGCAAGGTATGAGTTGAATTTTTATTTAGATATGCTTTCAATTTTATGATTATGTTTTGATTATTATGGTCTAATATAGATACATACATGTCCATTTCTTTGTGTTTATAGTTTTCACACACGAGTGATTCATCTTCTTTAGTTGAGTGCTAATGGAGATGGTACTAGCAATGGAGACTTCAGGTCCCATCCTAGACACCTATAAGCCATAGTAGATAGTCGGGAGGCACATCTAGCTATTTGAGCCTATAGCACAACTCAAGATGTTCTGTGAGGAGACCTAAGTGGAGTTAGTGCAGAGCTCGAATCTAAGCTCATCATGATGATGGTTTAGAGGGATCAAAGGGTGACGAAGCTTTGCATTGTCCTTACTGAGTGAGACATAGCCATGACAAGGGTAGAGAGTGTTGAGCAAGCACACAAATCCCTTCAAAGTGAGGTTAAGCAACTCAAGAGGGAGGTTGAGGCTACGATAATGAGCACACCTATTGACCTTGATCATACCCAAGTGTGGTAACTCATGGATGATGTCATAGTCGTGAAACATAGAGAGGACACCCAATGGGAGTAAATCGTGACATAGAAGGATTGGATTGTAGGACTAAGAGGGGAGATAATGGGACTACGTACTTTAGTCTTGAGATCAATTTCCTGATCTCAATCCCATGTATCA
Organism: Sequoia sempervirens; assembly: GCA_007258455.2. Lineage (NCBI taxonomy): Eukaryota > Viridiplantae > Streptophyta > Pinopsida > Cupressales > Cupressaceae > Sequoia > Sequoia sempervirens. The sequence goes on along the minus strand of VDFB02362828.1, from coordinate 17,936 downwards.
GTTTGCTAATCACTGCACCCAAACCTAGATCCTCCAGCACTAGAGGGCTCTGAGGGGATATATGATATATTATATAGACAATTTTGATAGAGATAGTCATTATATGTATATTATTGATGATGTATAGCATTTTTTTGATGTATATAGTCATATGCATGTATACATACATCACATTTTGTTGTAGTGATGACAAAAATTTATGTACATTGAGACATTTACACTCACACACACACACATGATTTTGATTCGACTATGAGTTGTGCTTTGATATATGCTTTTGATTTCATATATGTTATGGATGCATGTTGATCTATGATTAGATTAGATGGTATCATAATTTAATCAGACACATGTGAAACATATGATTAATGAAATTTTATGATGATCTAATATGATATGATGATATAGATGTTCATGGAAATGAAACATGCTAATTAATAAATGAAATAGGCTAATTAATAAAGGCATTGTATATACATCAAGAAATAATTAATCTACTAATAAGATAAATTAAAATTATTGACTAAAAATACATTTAATAAAATAAATGTAATTTTAATTCCTATTTAAAGAAATTATCCATATATGTATGCATCATAACATAATGAACAAAGGATGTGTTGATGAAGGAATATCATAACACAACATACTTTGATCCTAAAAAGAGTCATGTGTCATACACATGACACATAGATGAATTCTACGAATAGTATATTTGCAAGTGCATGGTGTTGATTGGTTCCTTCAGTGGTATTCCATCCATATCAGAAAGGCCATATACACCTGAACCATAGGGCCAGTGCAGGATCATGGGGGTCCAAACTAGGCCTCTAAGTGACAATGAAAATTTAGAAAATTAGAGTTAGACAACTTGACATAAAATTTTGAATAGGTTAACATAATTTGAAAAATATATGTAAGAACAAAAGTTGTAGCAAATTGAATCTAGTTTCTAGGCTACTAGTCCTTTTTTGGAGAAAAGTAAAAAAAAATTGAGAAAATTTGAAATTTCAATACAGTGGTACTAAATTTTTTAGGAAAAAGATAAGAATTAGGTGTATGTTTGACCACCCTAAGTACAAGGAAAAAATAATATTTTTTTCTAAATTTTTCAATATAAATAGAGGACACATGCCCTGACCAAGTAAGTAGATTTTTCAGAATTTTTTTTCCATGTAAATAATTAGTTATGATTTTTACTAGAAATTTTTAGAATTATTGAAATGTCTATGTCTAACCACCATAATTTGGTCAAAAAATTATGATTTTTTTTTTTAATCCTATAGTATGGGAAGCATAGAATGTGGTACATCTTGTAGATTCAAAAAATGTTAAGTAGTCTAAAATTTATAGTTGTTTTAAATCAGCCTATCAATGAGGACCTTAGATGTAATGTAGGTAGAAAAATAATTATTATTATTTATTAAATTCAAAATAAGGAAAAAGTTATATCAGGAGTTTCATAATTTTTCTATAAACCCTTTTTCATGAAATTCAGTAAAAAAAGTCACACCACAAGGAGAACTGAAAACTAAAAAAAAAATTTAAAACATATTTTTTGGGTTGACTTTCCAGCTTAGGCAATCCTAAACCAAATCCTGAGCCAATACCCATTTTGGTTTGGTAATACCAAACCAAAACGGATATCCATTTCAAAATGAATATATGTTTTATTTTTCAAAATGGATATTTGTTTTGGAAAGCAGGAACCCATTTTTTTCAAAATCAAAAGGGATATTTGTTTGAAATAGATATCCGATTTGAAGACCTAGAAAACCCTATTTAGTAAAATGGGAATAAATTTTGTGTTTCTTATCAAAAAATTTACTTTTTACAGGCCAACAGGTGATTGAGAGTTCTACGCAATGGACTAGATGTTGTTTCTATATTGTACAAAAAATAATAATTATAATCATTTGAACTTCATATTTCATTTTTGAAACATCAAATGCTCACTACTTTTGCATGCAAAGTCTCTTTTTCATTATTTTTTTGTAACACTCATCTTAAAATACTTGAAACTTTAGAAAAAGTAATGAATAATGAAATATTTATATTTTTGGTAGTAAAGAGATGAAAAAATCTTCATAAATCATCATATCTCTCTATCCCTTTCTCTACCTCTCTATATATCACTATGTCTCCCCTTAAACTCTGGACATATCCCTCCCTCCTTTCTTCTCTCTTTGTCCCTCTTTATACCTATCTTTCTCACACTCTCTCTCTCTCCTTGAGCTATAGACCTATCTTTATACCTATATCTCCATCCTTCCTTCTCTCTCTGTGGTCCCTCCCACTCCCTCTCCCTCTCTCTTTCCCCCTCTCCATCTCCCTCTCCCTCTCCCTCTCCTATATCCCTCTCTCTCTCCCTCAATTTGAAGTATCTCTTCCTCTTAGGTCTCTCCCACTCCCTCTCTCTCTCCCTCAGAGGTCTCTCTCTCTCCCACTCTCCCTCTCTCTCCTTCCTCTCTCTCCTCTCAAGTCTCTCTCCCTCTTCCTCTCAATTCCTCTCTCTCTCTCCCTCCCTCTACACTTCCCTCCTCAAGTATCTCTCTCTCTCTCTCTCTCTCTCTCTCTCTCTCTCTCTCTCTCTCTCTCTCTCTCTCTCTCTCATCTCTATCTCTATCTCTCTCTCTCTCTCAGGTCCCTACCACTCTCCTCTCCCTCTCCTCCCTCCTCTATTTCTTTTCTTCCTCTCAAGTCTCCTCCTCCTCTCTCTCTGTATCTCCACTCCTCCCTCTCTCTCATGTCTCTCTCTTAATTACACTTCCATCTCCCTCTTAGGTATCTCTCCCACTCTTCAACTTCTCACACACACACACACACACACAATCTTTCTCTCTCTTCATCTCCCTCTCAAGTATCTCTCTCTCCCACTCACTCTCCCTCTCTCACTCTTAGGTCCCTCCCACTTCATCTCCCTCTCTCTCTCCCTCCCCATATCCCTCTCTCCCTCTCCCTCTCTTTGAAGTCTCTATCTCTCTCTTAGGTCTCTCCCACTCCCTCTCAGGTCTCTCTCTCAGGTCTCTCCCACTCTCTCTCCTCTCTCTCTCTCTCACACTCACACTCAAGTCTCTTTCTCTCCCTCCCTCTCCATCCCTCTCTCTCTCTCACTCACTCTCCCTCACTCCATGTATCTCTCTCTCTTTATCTCACTCTCAAGTATCTCTCTCTCCCTCCCTCCCTCTCTCCCTCTCTCTCTCTCTCAAGTATGGTTATAATGATTTGATAAATAATTTTGATAAGCTTGAAGGTTCTCAAGGGCCTTTAATCAGTGCTCATTAAGTAACTCAAGTTGGTTTAGGTCCGTTCAACATGGTAAGTGTCATCATCAATCAACCATCTAAGGGAAACTTGTAAAGACAAAATTCCAACTCCAAAGGCATAATAGAATTGGCACCATACATGAGGTTGTATAGAGTAGTACCAGTGGCCGTATGAACACTCATTTGGTAGGCCAATAACATGTAATTCAATTGATTAGCCAATATTTACCGTGTGTATTAACTATCTTGTGTAAGATTTGCTCGACATTTTTATTTGATGCTTCGAACTAGCCATTGGAATGAGAATAATAAGGTGTAGAGAATCAATGTTGAATATAAAATTTCTCCAAGAATTTTTTTACCTCCTTTTTCTTAAATGGCATGACATTATTAGACACAATATTGGAAGGCAATCTAAAGCAAGAAATTATGTTATTTAGAAGAAATTTATAGATTTCTTTAGCGTTAGTAGATCAAAGCAGGGTAGCTTCAACCCACTTCGTAAAGTAATCGGTTGTTGTTATGATAAAGGTGTGTCCCTTAGAAGAAGGGGAGATACATTTCCAATGATATCCAAGCCCCAAATTTAAAAAGTCCAAGGAGAAGCTTGAGTATGAAGTTCCTATGCAGGAGCTCGAATAAGGTTACTATGTTGTTGACATTGAGGGCATTTCTTAACAAAGGAAAAGGAGTCTTGATTCATCATTTTTCAATAGTATCCCATGTGTATTAGTTATGTACTAATAATTTACCACAAAAGTGTTCACCCTAGAGCCAGAATGGGAATCTTGAAGGGAAAGGGGTACCATAGCCTTAATAAGACAACATAGTAGAAGACCATTCTAAGATCTATGATAAAGGGCATTATATAGGATGATATAGTGGGTTGAAATATTTTGTATCTGAAAATGAGTATTCTTACTTACATCATTAGGAAAGTTTCTAGTTTTTAGATAGTTAAATAGTTATGTGAATATCATTCCCTTGAATCTATATGTGCACACATAAGATTTTCAAGTTCAGGTTTGTTTGATATAGCAAGAGAGTGGAGAATTTGGACCATAAAGTGGTACTCATCTATTTTGTAGTCAGGGTGTACAAGGGAGGTAGTACTTTCCATTAAAATTTTATATGATGTTTTTCTCTCCTAGGAACACTATTAATGACATAGAAATTGAAGCAATTATGCAAAGATAAATCCAAATCTCAATACTGAGATAACTTGCACTACTTAGCTCAATACATTCCTATGATTTGATTTACAATTAATTCAAAGTCACTATGAATATGGATATGTTTAATTTCAAAAGCTATTATGGTATGCAAGCTAGCCATGAGGGCTTCGTACTCAATCATGTTATTTATACAATGAAAATATAACTAAAAGGATAGAGGAATTGGCTTTCCTTTAGGTGAAATTAGAACTACACTTGATCCAGAGCCAGTTTGACATCTTGATCCATAAAAAATACATTTCCCATAGAGTCTCATTATTTAAAGTAAATAGATTATCATTTGGGAACATGTCTAGATTAGGGAAGGCATTAGGTGAGGGAGCTTCTGCTAACTAATTAGTGACAACTTGACCTTAAATTTCTTTTTGAGTGATGAACTTAAGATCAAACTCAAACAACAAATCACTCATTTTTTAGCCTTTTAGAGATATCTATTCTATAGAAAAATTTATTAAATAGATCAATTTTAACTATTACATGAGTCTCTGCATGGAGAAGATAGTGTCTTAGCTTTTGCATCAAAACAACAAGAGAAAGACATTTATTTTTCATAATAGAGTAGAAATTTTCATAGTCAACTAGGGCATGGCTAATATAATAGATTGCTCTTTCTTTACCACTATCATCATGCTAAGCTAGTAAAGCTACTAAAGCATGAGGTGATGTTGAAATATACAATAGAAAGGGTCTATATTGCATATCTAGCATTAAGATGTGAGGATTAGTCAGGTAACTTTTCATGTTCTTAAAATCTTCTTGACACCTATCGTCCCACCGAAAATATGCATCTTTCTTTAACAAAAACGTGAATGAAAGGGTATAGTTAGCCAATTAAGATATGAATATATGAATTGCCTAAATTTTCCCTTGTAAACTACGAAATTGAGAGATATTCTTAGGTGGAGGCATGTTAACAATTACATCAATATTATTTGTATCAACTTTGATTCCATGATGAGAGATGGTAAACCTCAATAGTTTGTCAACATCAACATCAAAGACACACTAAAAGAGGATTTAATATCATATTATAAAGCCAAGGCCTTTCAAAGATAAGGAAGATATTTTAACATGATCTTGATGAGGTAGATTTATCCATGCTATCATCAATATAATCTTCTCATCTTCTTATGAATGAAATCATGAAAGATCAGAGGCATCTTGCATTGATAAGTTTCTCTAGCATTTTTCAACCCAAACGACATGACTATGTAGAAAAAGGAACCCCAAGGGGTTGTAAAGGTCATCTTGTACTAATCTTCTAGAGTAATAAGGATCTAACTATATCTTGAGAAGTCATCCATATAGGAAATTAAGGTATGGCTTGTAGTCCAACCAACAATCATATCATTATTTGGTAATAGAAAATCATCTTTAAGAGAAGACTTATTAAGATCACAAAATTCAATGTGCATACACAAATAAAGACTTAAGGTTTAATAATGGAAACAAAATTTGAAATTCAAGGTGAATAGTCAATGTGATGGAATAAAACTATTTTTTTGAAGCTTTTCTATCTCAATCTTGACCAAGTCAACCTTGGAATTTATTTTATGAATCTTTTGCTTGAAGAGCTTGGCATCGGGGCACTGAATGATATTATGAACTAGAATGGATGCATCAATACTGAGCATGTCCTCATATGAACAAGTGAAGATATTAGGGTAATGATGTAGGAGATTAGAATGTGATGAGGGCCACACCACCCAAAAACCCATATAAATCAAAACAACACATACCAACACAAAAGATGTGAGACAAAAAAATGACTCACTTTCAATTATTTTCAAAAAATGAAATTACAGATTGAAAGCTTACATGCTACAACCTCATGGGCTTGATTCATTACAACAAAATAAACTCTAAGAAGAAAATCTACCATTCAGAGCCACAATTTGCACTATCGGGGCTACCTTCTACAATCCACACTTAACCCTTTTTATTTTCCCCAATAACTGCCCTAGAATGTTTTCTAGAAAGTCCAAATTTCCCCTTTTCTTTTGGCACCAAAAGTCTCGCCATTTGATTTCTAGCCTAGGAAGAAATTTTTAATGAAATTCAATTTTTAGAGGACCAACTTCACAAGGCCATAACTTTTGATCTAGGTGTTCGATTTTCTATTATTGCATATTGTTGGAAAGCTCTCGATGAGTTCTACAATGTCAATACCTATTGTAGGTCAGTTTGGCCACTTTTTGAGCTATTTCAGGGCCTCTAAAGTTTTATATATGAATTTGAAGCTGCAATAGAGAAATTTCTTGGGACGAAAACTTTAATTTCTCCCAAACCGTGCAGGGTATTGAGGTGATTCTTTCGTGACCAGAATTTTTTTTCAGTTATCCTCCTTGGGGTAAATTTTTAGGTCCATATGAGTCTGTTTAGGCTGACTTACTAAAAATAGTAAGTGGCCAATTTTCACTATTTTTGATGCCTGACTATCTTACACCACCTAAGTTCCATCATGGGACTCAAAACAACTGAAGAAAATAAAGAATTTTTTTTTTTGGGTGATGCAAGATTTCCCTACACCACTGAATGCTCCTACATCAGACACCCAGGGTAATTTGAAAATTGACCCTATCACTTCTCAGGAGTTAGAGGGAAACCAAGATGGTTAACCTAAGCCTCAAACAACCATGATGAATCTTCAATGGGCCTTCCTCTCCATTTCACCAAGTATTCTGCATATTGCCTGTTTCTCATGCTTCTACCCACATGATTATCTAAGATTTCTTCTATCTCTTCCTTCTCTAAAGTAGGTGTTGGAATTTTCAACTGTTCATTTATCAGCCCCTCCTCTATATCAGCTTCATGATACTCTATCAAATCAGCAATGTTGAACACATGAGAAATGTTCATTCCACTAGGAAAATCTACCTCAAAATCATTTCTTGAATCATGCTTCTTCAAGATCTTTCATGGTTCAAACTTCTTCATCTTTAACTTGTTGTATGTACCAACTACAAACCTTTCCTTTCACAAATGAACCATGACTTCATCTCCTAATTAGAACTCCTTATACCTCATTTTTTGATCTGCCTGAGCCTTATATTGTGAGTTCATTTTTTTGATGTGTTTCTTCACTTCTTTGTGCAAATTCTTTAGGTGCTCAACAAAATCTTCAGCCTCAACACTACTCTTCTCCCCCTTATCCATATTTTTCAGTTCAGAAGCAGTTCTTGGACTACTCCCATATACAATATGGAATGGTGATTTACCAGTGCTCCTATTGATAGAATTGTTGTTAGAAAATTCCACCTATGGTATAATCAAATCCCATCCCTTGGGATTATCTCCAACTAAACATCTTATTAGGTTTCCCAAACTCCTATTCACCAACTTTGTTTGTCCATCAATCTGTGCAAAAATAAACTTCAAATCTATCTTCAGCTTCTTCCATAATGTCCTCCAGAAATAACCAACAAATTTGGTATCTCTGTCTGAGACTATACTCTTTCGTAGACCATGTAGCCTTGCCACCTCTCTAAAAAACAACTCTACAACATGAACAACATCACCAGTCTTATGACACAAAATGAAATGTGTGATCTTTGAAAATCTATCCACTACCACAAATATGTAATCATGCCCTCTCTATTTCCTTGGCAAGCCAAGAACAAAATCCATGCTAATATCCTCCCATGGCCTCTTAGGTACAGGTAATGGCCGATACAATCTAGTATTCTGACTTGTTCCTTTCACCATCTGACATACTCTACAAATTTGTACAAACTTCTTCACATCTTGTTGTAACTATGGCCAATAATAATTCTCATTGATAAGAGAAATGGTCTTATCTCAACCAAAATATCCAACCAATCCCCCATTATGCTTCTCCTTGATTAGGTTTTCTCTCATAGAACTCCTTGGAGTGCACAATTGGCTTCCACTAAACAACATCCCATCTTGGATTAAGAAATCCAACCACCTCATCCTATCCAATGTAACAGGTTCCAAACAAAGCTTTCAATCTTCTGCAAAGTCTAAATCTTCTAGATACAAACTCTTGAGCTCATTGAACCCAACAACCTCTATATTCATTTCTATCAACAATTTTTTCCTTCAACTTAAGGCATCTACAACTCTATTTGACCTTCCACTCATGTGCTTCAAAACAAAAGTATAACTCTACAAAAAATCAACCCATTTTAAGTGCCTTTGATTCAACTTTCCTTGACTATTGATATACTACAAAGCTTAGTGATGAGTATATAAAACAAATTATTTTGGAAAAAAATAGTGTCTCCATTTCTTCAAAGCCTAAACTATAGCATAAAAATCTTGATCATAGACAAAATATTTGTTCTTAGCATCATTTAACTTCTCACTAAAATAGGCAACAGGCTTACCTTCTTAACTAAAAACAATTCCTATTGCAGTGCCACTAGCATCACAATCTACCTAAAAGACCTTATTGAAATCTGGAAGTGCCAAAACAAGTTGCTCTGTAACTTTCTTCTTCAACATATCAAAACTTTTGGCTACTCTTGTAGTCCACTTAAACTCTTTTCTATCCCCTCTCAATGCTTTAGTTAGAAATGAACTTACCTCTATAACACTCCTTGGGGTATGCCATTCAATGATAGCTCTCACCTTCTCTGGATCCATTTTAAGACCTTCTACTAAGATAACAAATCCCAAATACACCAACTCCCTTTTTACAAAACTACATTCATTCAAATTAATCAACAGCTTCTCCTCCCTTAGCTTCTCAAAAAATTTCCGGGTATGCATCAGGTGCTCCTCCAATGTCTTACTAAAAATTAGAATATCATCCAAATAAACAATAACAAATTTTCCTAAAAATTCTTTTAATACCTCATTCATAAGCTGCATAAATGTGTTTGGTGCATTGGTTAGCCCAAAAGGCATGACTAACCACTCTTACAATCCCTCCTTGGTTTTAAAGGTTTTCTTCCATTCATCTCCTTCTCTAATACGAATCTTGTGCTATCCACTCTTTAAATCTACCTTCGTGAAGTACTCAACTCCACTCAAACAATCCATAATGTCATCCATCCTTAGAAAGGGGAATCTGTATTTTATGGTGATCTTGTTGATGGCTCTAGAATCTGTACACATCCACCATTTCCCATCCTTCTTTGGTGCTAGTACTGCAAGTACTACACATGGACTCAAACTCTCTCGAATCAATCCCTTCTGCAACAACTCTTGCACTTGTTTGTTCAACTCTTCACTCTCTATTGGAGTCATATGATGAGCTACCTTATTCTAAAAACTGGCTCCAAAATCAGGTCCATCTGATGACTAATCTTTCTTACTGGAGGCAAACCTTTAGGTACGTTATTAGAAATAATAGCTTGAAAATCATTCAAAAATTTTGAAACCTCTATACATACCTCAGTAGTATCTTCTTTATCAACTCTAGGGATCAATGCAAAACACATATGTTCATGCATCATACCTTCTAGGAACTTTCTTCCATCAACCAAACAAATTCTTACATTATTACATACCTTTTCCTCTACCTCTTTCAAGGGCTTCAACTTATGATGAACTCCATCCTTTGTCAAAGAATAGGTGTTGGAAGTCCATCATGTACTGCTCATCGATCAAACTGCCACAATCTGCCTAACAACATATGACAAACATCCATAGGCATAATATCACATAATACCTCATCATGGTAATTTCCAATCTTGAACTTTACCAAAAATTGTTCATTTACCAAGGCTTTATTCCTTCTATAACCAAGCAATCTGGTATGGGTTCAGATGTCTTCTTCTCTCCAACCGTAACTTACTAACCATTTCTTCTGAAACAAGGTTATCAGTACTACCTCCATCAATAATAACATTGCAAACTTTACCTTCACACTTACATCTGGTGGAAAAAAATTCTTCCTTTGAGTTGGATCCTTCTCCTCATTCAACAAGGCTCTTCTAGTAACAAGAACCTCTCCTCTTTTTGCATCCTCAGAATTTGAAGACTCGACATCTTCATCAACATGTGGAGCTCGTGCATTACCCTAAGGTCTTCTATTTTTCCTTCCTTGATGTTGAGTACACTCATAAGATCTATGTCCTTCTTCTCCACATTGGAAATAGGTTCCACAAAAGCCTCCTCTTCCCGGTCCTTGTCCAAATCTTTCCCTTCCTCTTTGGTCTCCATTATTCTGATAACGAGGACGGTAGGTGTTATCTCCTTTCTAGTTTTGGCTGCAACTGGAGCCTTCACCCTTCTTTCGATCTCCATTTTGACCTCCATATGACCGTCCATAGGTCTTTCCTCCATAGCCTCCACCCCATTGTTTGTTCTCAAACCTCTTGTTTAGTCATTCTTCAACCTTTAGAGAAAACTGATAAGCATCCTCAATGGTGGTCATTCTTACCAATGCCAATTCTTCCTATATGCTTGGCTTCAACCCATTAATATAACGAGCAACTTTCTCTTTATTCACCTCTAAATGTCCTGTATAAATCAATACCTTGTGAAATTCCTATGTGTATTCTTTCACCGTCCTTGTCCCTTGCCTCAAGCTCTGTATCTTCTTGAGCAGCTCCAATTTGTAATCGACTGGAATAAATTTTTTCTTCAATTTTGACACCATTTTGTCCCATCTGGAAATTTTATCTTTCGCTTGTCTTCCTCTTTCTAACTAGACCTCTTTCCACCATATACTAGCATGACCTTTCAATTTTGTCTTTACAAACCTCACTCTATGAGGATCTTCAATCTCCTCAAACTCAAAAAATTCCTCCATGTCATTGATCTAATCAATCAATTCTTCAGGATTCAAATTTCAACTAAATGTTGAAGCCTCCATTTTAGGTCTCTTCCCAATGCTTGAGATCACTCACAACAATCTTCTTTCTCCAAGATCCATTGGATCCTGCTCTTCCTCTTCCATTTCCTCTTTTTTTTCATCTTCAGTGTCATCTCTTTCTCATTGCACATCTCTTCTTTGAACCTCTTGCTACAAGGTTTCTAATTGTCTTCTAAGGGCTCTGATTTCATTTCTAGGTGGATCTCTTCCTCCACCACCTCGCCCTCTACCTCTACCATGTTGGGAAAGTCTTGGAGGGATCTTGAACTCAACCCACACTCACAAGTCTTGTTGCAACTACCTCACGTTCGACGCTCTATTACAGGCTCAAGAACTCTTGCTCTGATACCACTTGATGAGAACCACATAACCCAAAAACCCACATAAATCACAACAACAAATACCAATACAAAAGATGCGAGATAGAAGAAATGACTCTTTCAATTATTTTCAGAAAATGAAAGTACAAATTCAAAGCTTACATGCTACAACCTCATGGGCTTGATTCATTACAACAAAATCAACTCTGAAAAGAAAATCTACTATTTAGAGCCACAATCTACACTATCGGGGCCACAGCTACAACCCCCACTTAACCCTTTTTATTTTCTCCAATAACCACCCTAGAATTTTATAGAAAGTTCAAATTTCCCCTTTTGTTTTGGCACCAAAAGTCTCGTCGTTTGATTTTTGGCCTAGGAAGAAATTTTTAACGAAATTCATTTTTTAGAGGACCAACTTTGTGGGGCCATAAATTTTGATCTAAGTGTCTGATTTGCTATTATTGCATATCGTTGGAAATCTCTCAATGAGCTCTATAACATGCGAATTAACCATAGGTCAATTTGGCCACTTTTTGAGTTGTTTTGGGGCCTCTAAAGTTTTATATATGAAATTGAAGTTGCATTGGAGAAATTTCTCGGGATGGAAACTTTAATTTCTCCCAAACCGTGCAAGGTATTGAGGTGATTCTTTCGTGATTGGAAAAAAAAATTTAGTTATGCTCGTTGGGGTAAATTTTTCAAGTCCATACAAGCCCGTTTATGCCAACTTACTAAAAATAGTAAGTTGCCAATTTTCACTATTTTTGATGCCTGACTATCTTACACCCCCTAAGTGCCATCATGGGACTCAAAAAAATTGAAGAAAATAAAGAAAACATTTTTTTTGGGTGATGCAAGATTGCCCTACATAGCTGGATGCTCCTACATCAAACACCCAGGGTAATTTGAAAATTGACCCTATCACTTCTCAGGAGTTAGAGGGAAACCAAGACGGTTAACCTCAGCCTCACACAACCATGTTGAATCTTCAATAGGCCTTCCTCTCCATTTCACCAAGTACTCTGCATATTTCCTATTTCTCATGCTTCTACCCACACGACTATCCAATATTTCTTCTATCTCTTCCTTCTCTAAAGTAGGTGCTAGAATTTTAATTGTACATTTATCTGCCCTCCTCTATATCACCTTCATGACACTCTGTCAAATCAGCAATGTTGAACACATGAGAAATGTTTATTCCACTAGGCAACTCTACCTCATAAGAATTTCTTGAATCATGCTTCTTTAGGATCTTGCATCATCCAAACTTCTTCATCTTTAACTTGTATGTACCAACTGGAAACCTTTCCTTTCACAAATGAACCATGAATTCATCTTCTACCTGGAACTCCTTATACCTAGTTTTCTGATTTGCATGAGCCTTATATTGTGAGTTCATTTTTTTGATGTGTTTCTTTAGTTCTTCATGAAAATTCTTCAAGTGCTCAGCAAAATATTCAGCCTCAACACTACTCTTCTCCCCCTTATCCATCTTTCTCAATTCAGAAGAAATTCTTGGACTACTCCCATATACAATCTAGAATGGTGATTTACTAGTGCTCCTATTGACATAATTGTTGTAAGAAAATCCCGCCTGTGGTATAATCAAATCCCATCCCTTGGGATTATCTCCAACTAAACATCTTAGAAGGTTTCCCAAACTCCTATTCACCACCTTTGTTTTTCCATCAGTCTATGGATGGTGTGTAGAACTAAACTTCAAATCTATCTTATAGCCTAAAAGGTGAGTCAGCCAACCTTGGACCAAATACGAAATGGAACTAAAGATGAAATGAAATGATTTAATTTACCTAATGATGCAAGTTACTATTTTGATGCAAAAATAGTAGATCTAATAAATCACAGAAAAAATTAGACTACAAAAATGGGCCAAGAAAGACACTGAGGACCTGTGATATAAATTTGGAGTAGGAAATGCAGGACATAGTCGCCCCAGGTGCCCCTATCTTTATAGAGAAAATTCAAATTTTTTTTTGCAGTCCTCTAATGTTAGCTATAATCTTTTGTTTCCCACTTGTTGCATAGTCATATCACAATCAAATAATTCTATAAGTGAGTTTTTGTGAGTTATCAAGGTGTAGGGTTTCAATTTCAACAATAAATAATTGACCTTCAAACTTCCTTCAATCCTATTCAGACTTGAAACATGCACATTCAAAGAGAGAAGAAAGGTTTTCATTTAGAGGCTTTCCTTTTTCAAACCTCATGCTAGTGTCTCCACTTCCACAATGGAAATTTTAATGATAAATGGATAAATGATGGAAAGGAATAATGAATCCACAAAGTTTTGTAACTCACGAACCTTTAATGGCTTCCTTGAAGGACTGAAATTATACACATCTCTTTAATGCTTTGATCATGCTTGCTTTATTTGCTCGAATTGGTTGAATTGATTGAACTTATTTGAGATCTACAAAGGGTTGGCCTTCACAAAAAATATTAAATCATCAACATGAACACACTCACATACATTTTTTCATGATGTTTGGATCTTGAATTTCTACAATAAATCCTCTAATGACTTCTTTTGACTTGCTTGATAATAATCTTGTTAATTATTCTTGCTCTTAATTCTCAACAATGCTAGATAGATTTGAAATGATGCAATTACTAGGTATTTATACACAATAATTATAATTTCCTAAAATTTAAATTGCAATGGCTAACTTTAGATATTTGAATTTCAAACAATAAAATGTTGACATCAACATATTTGAATTTGAATCCAAAATAGGAGACACATGCGCCCTAGGTGCTAGTGTCCCATGACTATTTTCTAAAACTTAAGGAGTTAGGGGAAAAGCATTAAATGAGGAAAAAAAAATTATGTGTGTAAATTATCAGAAAATATTTAAAATAAGCTTCCGAATTCATAATTTAGGAAATTAAGTTCTTAATTAGGTCCAATAACTTAAGGGGGAGAAAAACATAGTGTGAAATTGTCAAGGGTGACAATTTATGATGCTACATTTAGTCCCCACTTTAGGGAGAGTGTGAACTTATGCTAAGACTCACACTAAAGTAGAAAAATATGTCAACAGGGGTCATAATGTACAAATATTGAAGAGATAGGATGACAAAGGATCAAGAGGGAGCACACAAGCCCCCAAGATCCAAGATCCCATGGAAAACCAACATAAGCACAAAGGAACACACATGTATGAAATGCAATAAGAAAACATACACAAACTTACATGTCAGAAGACACAAAGCATACATGATGAAAACACATGACATAACATAACATGTAGATGACAACAAAATAAAAACAAGCACAATGCAAACACAATGTAAACATGAAGAAGGCACACAACAAAATAAAAGGTTAGTACTAAAGGGATTCAAGTTGATGAGGTAAAGAGACCTTAATCTTAAATATGTCTCAAATACCAAATGTCATCCATCAAATAAATGTTAGTTAAAGGAATGCTCCCATGAGAATAGCAAGTTGTGTTATGCAAAATCACTCATGAGCCACATGGATCCACTCTCTAGCAAGTTGTCTTATGCTAGTTTTCTATGTAATATGGTGGGTTTCATAAGGCTAGCAAGCTGAATTATGCTAAACACTCATGAAACACATAGCTCTACTATAAAACAAGTTTTGTTATGCTCAAAGGCCATATTAATAAAAGGGGTGCTCAAGTTCACAACTTAGCAACCTTCATTATGTTGAATCCATGAACTATATTTCCATCACCTTGAGGGGTGTTGTCATCACTAAAAAGGGACCATTTCCTATACAAAAAATAAGTGAGGAACCATATGCCCCCATTAAAATGTTAGTGTACTTGCTACACTAACATTTTAAGGAGATGCAAAGGGATCCCTTGCTAGAATAAATGCTCCTAACAGAAGGCTACCTAAACCCTTTCCCCGCAAGTGTAGGGATAAAGATGAGCCAAAGTGGATGATTATGTGCTACTCCTTGCGAGATAAAATATGATTACATAAATTCTAGTTTATACCCCCATGCATGGTAGTGAGTATGTTATGATACTACAACTAGGACACATGGCAAGGAGTAAAGAGCATGAATGTTAATACATGATTTGTTCAGTTTGATCTACATAAGGATAAAATTCCTTCAAATTCTTCTTTAAAGCATGACATTCATCAGTAGTATATCTAAATAATCTATGATATGCACAGTAAGATGTATTTGTATTATTTTATTTATTGCCTTTTCATTTATGCACAAGTGCTAGTGTAACTAATCCCAAGTTTAAAAGTGTAGTTAGATTACGCTTAGTCTTTGATAAAGGACGTGGAGTAGGTGACATACCTTTCTTTACAGGACCATAGAATTTGTATTGTTTGATTGGTGGAATAAATGTTTGATTTAAAGGTGGAGGACCTTGGTAGCCTATTCCTTTTGTGTCTTCATACGGTTCTTTTCCAAAAGGGAATGTATTTCACATTCATTCTTTATGTCACATCTTTTTTTTCTCAAGATCTTAAAGCCTTGTTCATAGCTTTTCTCTAATTTAACAGGTGTGTTTGTAACTTTGTTCTCATATGATGGGAGATTATTAGGCAGTATGTTTTCCTTGTGATTGTTACTAATAGGTACTTCCACATGCATTGGCTAAGGAATGAATTGTTAATCACTTTCCTTATATAATGTGACAAACATTTCAAGTGGTGGTATGGTAGGCGGAGATAATTGTTGATATGGATGATTAGGCCATTTCATTGAAGGATAAAAGGTTGCATTGTTCTATAGGTTACACAAATAATTATGTATGAATTAATTCATTCTCTCCTCATCTTGTCCCAATATATCTTCATTAATAAGGCATGTGTTCGGAGATGAAGGATCATCAACATTTGAATTAAGGTCATTTCCAAACACACAACTTGAAACATCAACCAAGGATTTCAAAGAAGTCCACATATTACCATAACATTGAGCCACTGTGATGATCTAATGATTGTACTAAGTATTAGACTATTATGCAATAGATAACTGAAAGACAAACAATAGATCTAGATATAGAATTATGAGAAGTCTTTTTCATAGAAATCTAAGCCAAAAAAGGTACAACTATGGTGTCTAGGGAACCTATGTCCTAGGTAGGTTTTTTCAAAATTAAAATTTTTGTTGTCTATGATACTATTTAAGGTTTCTGTGTCTATGTACAAACAAGTCTTTCAATGAATTTTTATCTAGAATTTTCTCAATTTATGATAATTTACTTCAAAATGCTAGTGTGCAAGAATGTTTAAAATGCTTGAACAATAAATGATAATTGTAAATGTAATTTCTATATCTAAGGTGAAAAAAATACTTATTCTACTATTCTAAATCTAAAAATGATGATGCTTTTTATGCTTTTGAAAGAAAACAAAGAAATTTTTCACTTTTTAGCTATAAGAAAGATATCTAAATGCATGCAATGATGCTTTCAATTTTTGTTTTCAGATTTTTAAATGACCTAATGTAGATTTATGAATGTAATTCAAATATAGATCTAACCTAAAATGACTGAAACCAACCCTATTGCAACCTATGATGCAATATGATATGCCATTTTAAAAAAAAATGTATGTTTGTTATGACACAAAAATGAATGGCTAATTGAATGATGCTAAGCAATGCAATGAAAAACCTAGATCTAAGGTTGAAATTTTAGAAGGTATATAATGTTAACAGATTGGGTTCATCAAAATGAATGAAGGGAAAGGGAAACCTTGTAGCTTTCACTTTAGGGTTTGAACACATTTCCCTAATTTCATTGGAAGGGTGGATGAAATGTGGATGTGATGGAATGGATGGGGGTTTGATGGACTTGGACAAGGTAGATGATTGACTTACAACTTGAAAGGTGAGTCAACCAACCCTGGACCAAATTTGAAATGGAACTAAAGATGAAATGCAATGATTCAATTGACCTAATGATGAAATTTACTATTCTAATGCAAAAATAGCAAATCTAAGAAATCACAAACAAAAACAAGCTGAGTAGGAAACTGTGCACCTTTGATATAAATTTGGATCAAAAAATATAGGACATGGGCATCCTAAGGGCCATTATCTTTTTAGGGAAAATTTAGATTTCTTTTCGCAATCCTCTAATCTCATATTTGAGCTTTCATTTCCTGCTTGTCACACACTTCAATCACAATCGATTAATTCTATAAGTGAGTTTTCATGAGTTGTCAAGATGTAGGGTTTAAATTGCAACAATGAATAATTGACCTTCAAACTTCCTTCAGTCCTCTTTAGACCTAAAACCTGCACATTCAAAGAGAGAAGAAAGGTTGTGCCATTTAGGTTCTTGACTTGGCCAAACCCCATGTT
>VDFB02362827.1:0-20437 GCA_007258455.2 Sequoia sempervirens | reverse complement strand
CAAATGATGATAATTTTGAATATGTGCAAGGAAGGGATGCATCTACCCACCTATCAAACAAGATGATAGTTTCACTAAGCATATGAAGAAGGATTCATCTACATATACTAAGCTAAAATAGGATAGTTTTGATAAATTTTATTCAGCATGTCTGAGGAAGGATATTACACATACCTAGCCAAAGGTGTTTTGATAATGTTTTCAAGGATTTAGTCTCAAGGATTTTGATGATTTTGATTTTTCCAAAATCCTAGCATTAAGGATGATTTCAAGATTTTCCAAAAGGTGATTGTGAGATGATTTTGTTTTTATTTTGAAGGATGGATGAAAAATATTTTGATTTGCTTTGATCCTAAGATGAAACTAAAAAAAGACACTTTGTTTGCCTAGACCTAGGTATTGAACAACAAGCTTTTCTCTAAACAAGATGTTCAAACTCTCCAAAAAGATTTGGGTTTTGGTAGTAGTAGAATGAATACAAACCAGGATTATTCCTTGAAGCCTTTTTGTAAAAGTTAAAAAGAAGTCTTTTTCTGACTTCATATAACATAGAGAGATGTTCTTGATGGGCTTTCAGACTAAGGGCTTTCACCTTTGGTTTCTTGATCTTGATTTTGCATGAAATCATTGGAGACACATGTGTGGGGTCCAATTTTCTTTAATGTTTTCTTAATGGATTATTTTTTTACAACAAACACACTCTTGATTAGATCTAGAATCTAGATGTCTAATGTCTCAGCTTTCCCCTTGTCCTACAAAGTGTATTATGTGGAAACCAAGGAAATTTGAGGGAAGAGTTACCTATTGTTGACCTTAGTAAGAGAAAATTGAGATGAAATCCAAATTTTTAGAAGCCTCTAAGGACACGAATCCCAAGGGAAAGCAATAAAATGTGAATTTCTTCAAGGATATTTGCTTCTCCTAAAAGTTTTGAGATTTGATGCTCATGTTGAATGTTGGTTTTCAATGTTTTCGATCAAAGCACTGTGTTTTCAAACCAAGAACAAGTAAAACCATATGGATGTGTAAGACAATATTTGTTGGATTCCCACTTGGACAAGTCCAACTACACTTATCTTTAGTGAATGGTTAGATGCTTGACCCCACTGGCTCTGCTCCACAACACTCACTTATATGGGGCAGCCAAGCATCAACACCAAAAAATAGATTAAAGGATTTTGGAAAATTATAGCACATGGGTTTTAATAAGGAATTTTCGTTCGTAGAGATTGACTCATATGGAAAGAGTCCCCTTTCAGATCTATCTTTTCAAAATCAACCACGTGATATTGGTGTTTATTCCAATACCCACATTTATATCCTGGTTGGAAATACTCTTGGCTTTAGAGTGTTACCGGTTCAGTCGTTCCCTTGGGTGAGTATTTTTTCCCCAAGGTAGGCCCTCTAGGATAAAAAAAGTGAGTAAAGACAAAATCCGTAACTTGATCAATCTTTGATGGAAATAAAGAGAGAGAATATACACGATAATGCCCCCACTCACACTCGCACAAGATCTTGTTGAATTTTAAACCCAAATCAAAGTGTGGAGGTGAATGATTTATCTCACCCTAAAGTCATGAAAAAGGCCTTTTGATTCTCAAAATCACTATAAAGCACGAGAGAAGGACATATGTCCTTTTTCAATGCCTTTAGTTTAATTAAGCTTTCACAAAAAAAAAAGTTGCACTTGTTCTGTTTAAATCCACAAAGAAAAATGTGAGTTCATTTTAATCACCAAAAGATGAGTGAGAGATACTTTGTTCAATTGTTAATCCAAGAAACAAAATCTAGTAAGTTGTGATCCTAGAGTTCATTTTAGCCTTTCTAAGAAGAAATTGAAAATTTCTTTTTAAACCCAAATGAAAATTAATGTCCTAAGAAAGAAAAGATAGCAATTTCATGAAAAGTGTTTAAACAAACACTAAAGTGTTAAAAAACACTTTAATCTTTCAAAACATCATCTTCATTACTTCTCCTTTCATTTTCCTTCTTTTACTTTCGTTGTCCTTTGTTATCCTTTCACTTTCCTTCTTTGCTTTACCTTGGTTTCCTTTTTTTCCCTTCATTTTCACCTATAAGATATAAAATAAAAAAGAATGTAAGCATGTGAGGATTTGATTAATTAACTTCAATTTGCATTTAATGATTTCAAAACAAAGCAAATATTTACAACAATTTAAGTGAGATTTTTAAATCCCCTCCACTTAGCCTACAAAAAGTTATAAACATATAGCGCTTAGCTAGAAGATCTTCATAATAAAAGAAAAAGTATGGCATCTTGCAACAAAGATTTCCAATCTATATTGAATAGTTAATAAAGGAAGATGTATTAATGACACAAGATGACTTCAAATCCACTCTTCCAGTTGACATATGCTTGAATAATCATTTACCCATGTTTTCTCTTTATTATGGTAGCTGAATAGAAGAGTATTTGGAAGTAATGCAGTTAAGATATTTCTAATTAAATACACCTAAATCTAAAATTTGTGGACTTTATTCACTTAATACAAACACACACTGTCACATCTCTGCATGTAACAAAAACATGCCTTGTCCTTTCTAAATCAAAAGATAGGTGCTAAATGCATATTCATTGCTTTCATTAACTCAATCAGAATAGAATAAAATCTATTGTTTGAAAACACGGTGCAACTTGCTTTGTTCATCATGACTTTTCTGGCATATGTATTGAATGCTCTTACAAGTATCATGAATGAAACAATAGTTAGATATCAGGTGGGAAAATGATTTAATGGGGACATCTCCATGTGAAATAAGCCTCTTAAACACATACATTGATACCTTACCTAGTTTGCAACATGATTATTCATGGAATTGTCTGCACATTAATGTTTCTATGCTTGCTGGATTTAAATAAACTAATATAATACCAAAATAACATCCATACTGGAAGTTGATAGAAGATTACAACTTAGATACACATGCTAAAAAACATACCCTACCCTCATTAAAGATTGAAAATAATATCCATGTACTGGTTGTCCATTCATAATAATTTCATTGGAAAAGAAAAAGGAAATCCCTATTCAAAGTTGATGGTGACTATGTCTGAGATTTTTTGTACTCCCATATTGTGAGTTGTAATTTTATATTGGTGAAAAGTTCTTTACCACCAAATTCTTAGTGGAATGCCATAAAGTCTTCTTTGGTAGATACGTATACCATCATTGATACACCACCCACCATTGTCACCTTTGATGATCTCTGAACCCACCATAACTATAAGCTCTATGAAAGACCAAATATGCCATCAAAAGTGCCTGATTATTCAAATTCTATTTTAACAATGAAAAGACCTAATCTATGTTAGAAGTTCCATTGTCATACATTGCAGTTGCAGCTACACTAGTTGGCAAGTATGCAGAAAAATGTAGAAATCTAGATGAGGCACATGAACTATTTGTCAAATATTTCAAAAGAAAAGGTCACCTCATGGAATGGCATGACTATAGGTTACGTGGATGGGTAAAAATAAAAGGTGTGGCAAGAAGTGATCGACTGTTTTAATAAATACAGAGAATAAAAGACAAAATGATCTAAACACTGGAGTATGCACAAATTCAAACAGTATATAATCTAAGCACAAGAATCCATTGTGATAGATAGAACAGATTTGGGAATTTTATTTTAATTTTTTTTTTGCAATGGGATCAAATTTTATACTACCATGGCTGGAAGAATGCTCACATCAATCATATAATTCTACCTGCCACATACAACAC
Source organism: Sequoia sempervirens (assembly GCA_007258455.2). Classification (NCBI taxonomy): domain Eukaryota; kingdom Viridiplantae; phylum Streptophyta; class Pinopsida; order Cupressales; family Cupressaceae; genus Sequoia; species Sequoia sempervirens. The sequence continues at coordinate 16,691 of VDFB02362827.1, read as the reverse complement.
CACCTGAAAAAAGATTTGAAGAAATTAGCAAGAAGATAAGTTCGTATTAAATGATCAATAGGAACTTGCTCATTTGAACAAATTGATTGCTCACACAAATAACAAGAGGGATTTCCAGTGACTCGATCACTTTAAGATTAAAAAAAAAGTGTTGAGTGCAAAAAAAAATACAAAAGACACAAATATCTAGGATAACTGTATGTATGAATATCTAAAAACTAATATTCTGGGAGTTTATATTTATTTGCCAACAATAAGAATGCAACTTGAGAAAACATGTTCAGAAAACTAATTTAGAGTAAATATTTTCAAATGAGACCAATAGGACCTCCTTCTAGCACCAATATGAAGTACCTAAGAATCTGCAAAACTCTAAAACTTGAAACATAGATTAGTCAATGCAAATTCCTCAAATACTTCTCTGAAATAACAATGTCAATGCTCAAGAAATTTCAACAAATAACAAAAGGGATCCAAAAAAAGGCATTGCAAAAGCAAGACAAAGTACCTATTCCATATCAGATTGGTGTCAAATGTGCCAATGACCCTTTCCCAATCCTTGCTAAAACTGAAATGATGCAATGCAATGGTCAAGAGAAAAATTAGTTCTCAATTCAAGAGAGTTGTAGATGAGTTGATGAAGAATGAGGCCCTTCATTTATAGATGATGATAAAGTTTGTTTATTTTTAAATTAATGACCTTAGGAGATTGAAATTAATGAGTTTACCTGATGAATGGATGAAGGTGAACTTGATTAATTTGATGAGTGGATGAATGTGAAACCATTTTTACTTGATGAATGAACCTAATTGAATGAATAATTCTAATTTTGCATGTCTACAATATGAAAGACAATATTTGTTGAGTCACCACTTGGACAAGTCTAGCTACGCTTATCTTTAGTGAGTGGTTAGATGCTTGACCCCATTGGCTCCCCTCCATGGCACTCACTTATACGGGGCAGCCAAGTATCAACACCCATGAAACTCCCATGGCATGCTTTCCATTTCTACTAAAGACTGTAAAAGTGTGGGGTGGCTTCAGACTGACCATTCTTGCACCAACAAATAGATAGGGATTTTGGCCTTTCTATAACAAGGGTTTTAATTTAAAGTTTTTGTTTGTAGGAGTTGACCCAATGTGGTGATAGACCATTGTTTCCCTTCTCATCAGATTTAACCACATGATATTGGTGTTTATTCCAATACCCACATTTATATCCTAGTTGGAAATACTCTTGGCTTTAGAGTGTTACCGGTTGCATCGGTCTCTTGGGTGACTACTTTCTCCCCAAGGCAGGCCCTCTAAGATAAAAAAAAGTGAGCAAAAATATTCATAGTTTGATCAACCTTCATTTAGAAACAAAGGGATAACTCATGCAATAGGTTTACTCACACTCGCAAAGTGTTTTGTTCAATTTTAACCCCAAAATGAAATGGGATGTGATCACTTTATCCCACCCTAATATCACCAAAAAGGTTGTTTGATTCTCAAGAACGCTATGAAGCATGAGAGAAGCACATATCTCCTTTTTGATGATGTTAGTTTAAGTAAGCAATCACAAAAAAGAAAGTAGCACATGTTCATTTTAACCTTTCAAAGCAATTGCGAGTTCTATTTAAAGCACCAAAGGACAAATTAGAGTTGTTTTGTTCAATTGTTAACCTCAAACAAAATCCAGTCAATTTGCCTAAAGTTCATTTTAACCCTTTGCAATGAGAATTTGAATTTTTTTGTAATTTTCATTTTAAATCCCAAAAACTAGTGAGTTAGTCTAAAACAAAAAATTAAATCAAAAGACATAAGTCCCTAAAAGCATTAAAAAATTCTTTTGAGTATCAAGTTTGATGCTCAATTCTTCGACTCCAATCTTTCTTTCACTTTCGCTTAATTCCAATGTTTTGATTTTGATGTCAACCTACAAATGTCATCACAAATTAGAAATATACACATATTGCAAAAACTATATAGATGAAATTAAAATTGACAAAGCAATTAACTCAATAATAAATATTAAGACATTTTTAAATTCATAACCTCTTTCATGAAAGAGCAATTAATTTCAAAATATCATATATCTAATAATGAAGAAATGAAAACCAAAAGGCAAACATTTTTTCATCCAATAGATGTTGATTTTCTATAGAATCACAAATTTGATAAAGCATTGAAGAATGTGTTGTTAGTGGAATACACCCTTGATGTCCACTCAACAGCAGTGTCATAAACAACAAGTCAAGAGAGTATCATTTTTTCATACAAGTGAATGCACTTGAAGTATCTAGCTCTTTAAAATAAATAAGTTGCAATGATAACCATGTAGTTGAAGTGGCAAGGAGGAAACTCAACTCTACTTGGCTTATCTTTCCACATGTGATTGTTTCTTGTAACTGTAGTGAACCATCAATGCATTATGTTGAATCACAGCTACAAAATACTTGACTAGTATTTAATATCAAGGAGTTGAATTAAAGCATCCATGTTTGAAGCGTCCTAGGCAGCCAAGCATAGCGATATTAAAATTGATATCCTGAAATTTCAAACCAACATTCATGAGATAGTTGCCATGTGATTTGAACGAGATCTAGACATATCTCAAATAGTAAGATTCATTGAATGCATCCACCATCACAATGTGGAGATCTTTAAAGTTTCAACACCACAATGTATGAAAAAGTGGGACCTTGAAATAGGCACAGGAACCATTTAACATATGCCTAAAGAATACAAATGATGCATGATATGAGAGTCAGCAAACAGACTTTTCATAACTCAAGACACTATAAGAGATCATGATACAATCGGTCTACCCACTTTGAATGAGTTGTGACTGGTCAATTTTTGGTCCCTATGATGTGTCATCCAGTGTGTTCCCTAGTAACAAAAATGTTTCCAAATGATCCTACTTGGATGGATCCAATGTTATTCAATGTACATGAAAGAGAAGGGGACATCAACATTTCAAACAAATGAAGTTTGCAGTTAGAATGCAATGATTGCAGGGTAGATGTAGTGTCACTAGAAATATTCCTAAATGCATAATCATTTATGACCTATAAACATTAACAACATCTAGCAAATATTATATGTAATCAAATAATACAAAGCGTAGGATGACACATAAAAGACAATGTAGACTATAAAGTGGATTCAGATAAAACACAAACCCTCTTCTACAAATAGAATCACTCTGGTAAATACACATGCAGGCACATGATCCATTTAACAAAATCCCTCAAAGGAATGTCACCTCATGGAATGCATTGATTGTAGGATATGTGCAAAGTAAACCTATTGAAGAGATGTCATACACCTTTTAAGTAGGTGTTACTAATAGATGGAAAAAACCAGAAAATTCGTGTCACAGAAGATTTTATGTTAATGCACATAAGTTTTTGGCAGATGATATATGTCTAAAAAAAAGATTCTAGCAAATGCATTTGGTAGGTGTAAGGCCATTGAACACATCTTGTGACCAAAAAATTATTTTTGTATCACACCTCCCTTTTTTTAAATTCATCGCATTCATCACTTAATCTCATGCATTAAATGTAGAAAATAATCTTCCTTTATTGAGTTGGATTCAGATTGATGAGCAAGAAGAGTGCATTGAAAGGAGAAAATAGCAGAGTTGTTGCAATAAAACCTCACGTAACGTGCTTATTTTCTTTCCTAGAATCATTTATTTCTCATATTTCAAGCGTGTAGATCTTGCATTTGATTCTGCTAATCAATATTCAATAAAAACATAACCACAATGACCATACCATTTGAAACCACACACGTTCTAAAAATTTTAGCGCCATAAAGATGATTGAAATAGACATTGGATATGTTAACCAATAGAGGATGGTAAGAGATACAATTTTTCACATATGCATGTATTTGGTAGTGGAACGAGAAAAGAAAGTACAACAACAAATTATCAGAGGTCAATCTCATGCACACTTACATTAATCACACATTTTTCACAAGAGGTCAGAATGTTTAGCATGAGAATTTCATAGATCTAAATACATTTTCAGCATCCATTTTGCATGGTCAACACAAACTAATATACAACTTCTCATACTAGCGGTTGAGTTAGCAATTTAATTTTTTTTAAGAGGAAAAAAAATAAACATACACATCGCATGTGCAATTTGTTTCACAAAATGTATTAGAAAATCACCATAGAAAAGGATCCAAAATCATGATAGAAATTGATTAAGAAATATCCTCAAAGAAAATAACATTTGTGGGACCCCACAACCTATGATATTTAAGAGTGGCTGCACAATGTATTATAATCAAAATATGGTGTCGAGCTTTAGGAATGAAAAGTAGATACAAAATCGTAAAAAAAAAGAGTAGGATGTAATAAATTTTGAAGCTTAAATGACCCAAAAGCTGGCTTCTTGAAGATATTAACGAAACTCTAGCAATAATAACAATGATAAAAAATTATTCAAGGCCCTCCTTCTAGTGCCATATGTGAGCACCCTTCCAAATCTGCACACACTCTAAAATCTCTTTCATGGGTTAGTTATATGCAAACTTGTTAAATTCTCCTATGAAATAACATATCATGCTCTAAAATGAAAATAAGTGACAAAGATGATCAAAAGACATATAGAAACATGCCGTGTACCTATTTCATAGTGGATTGGTGTCACTTTGTTGTGAAAAGTGACCCTTTCCTAGCCCTTGACAAGCTCAAATGATGAAGATTATTGAATATGTTGTTAAGTGGGAAAAATTAGCTTTCAATTGAAGAGAGTAACTTTGCATGAATATTTTGGATGCTAAAAATGAAGAATGAGCCTTCTATTTAGAGAATCTAAAGTTGGAAGAATGCCCAAAGAGAGTAATGTGGGACAAAGATTTATCCAATAGGAAGGAGCCACTTGTCACCTTGTGAGCAGATGAAGGATGTCCAAGTTTTGGTCAATGTGCTAATAAATGAGATTAGTTGGCCTTTTCAAATTTCAAATTTGGCTTGTTGGAGGGAGAAAAAAGGACCTAAATGCCAAGTGGGGAACATGTAAGAGGAGATTTAATGCCATGTTGGAAGGGAAAAGTCAACTTGTTTGAAATTAAAACTTGAGGGAATATTCTCCAAAGATGCCTTGTTGAGGGAAAATGAGGATTTAATAAATCAGTTAATTGATTTATTTGTGCATGTGGGAAAAGCTGGAGGATGTGATGGGTGATTACATTAGATTAATTAGGATTAGATTAATTTAGTGAGGGATTAGGTGATTTGAACCATTTGACTTTAGATGTTATGGATTTAAACTAAATCAAAGGGAGATAAAAGATGATTTCATATTTAATTAAATAAAGGTTTGATTTATTTAATCAAAGAGGGATAATGATAGGATTAAGTTAAATAAAGTTGATTTATTCAATTTAAATAGATGAATTTAGAGATAAAATAAACTTGATTTATTTGATGAATGATTTTAATGAACTTGATTAAATGCATGATGTAATTTTGTATGTCTACACAATCACATTCATGAAGAAGATGAAGTTTATATTGGTACTTAAATATGGTATTTTTAGGCGATTCCAAATTTTGGGTTCTACAATGAAGCATCTTTATATTGGTGGGTCCCATATGATTTATTTATTTTTTATCTTGATAATTTTCCATTATGGAAGAATTACAACTCAAATATCTTTTTCATTTTTTGGTATGTTTTACACTTTCTATATTTTGCATCTTGGGAGTTATATTTACTATTCCTAGAAGATACTCTTCATGAGGGGGGTATGTTTGTGTATTAGAACCATGATTATACATTATTTTGAGAAATAATTTATGGATTTCTATTTCCTATTATTTCATAAATTGGAGGAATGATATAATAGTTTCATGTGTTTATTTATAGCTACATAAGTGCTACTAAAATATTGCTAGATTGAAGGGAGAATATATTATGGTATATTATCATTGTCCTTGAATATTAATACATTTTTTATCCTTTCTTTTATGTTAGATTATTTTTACTAATGGTTTCTCCTCATGCATCTAGGGTTATGTTCCACTCTTTTATGGATCTCTAATTTTATTTTCTATTATAAAATTTCACACATAATCTTATACTAGGTGATCCAACGTTTCATACAAAGAAACTAGATTTAAATAAATTTTAAGAGATTTAATCTATTGTTTATTAACCTTATTTTAATAGGAGGGTGAATAAAAATTCCAAAAATGATACTTAAATCCCCATGATGAGTCAACATGATAATATTATAAGATTCTCTTACATTTTCTTATCGATAATAGTAAACTCACAAACATGGGTGCTCCATTTTGGCTCCATTACTCGCTTTCAAATATTTCTTACTAATGTAATAACATGCATCAAAGAGTTGGTTAAAATAATTTTTCTATGTAACTCCCTATAATCATGCTCTTACATTCATCATAGAATTTATCATAATAACATCTACATATTACAATGCTAGAATTATATTAGGTAATTTTACAACTTCTTATGCACATTAGAAAATATATTATATGTTCCCACAAATTCCACCTCAAATTGGAGCATTATATTTCTCATGTAATGAAAAGTAAAAAATAAATATAAAAGACAACTAAATATGAAACATTGAGATGTTGGTTGATACACCTCTCCCAATAAAACACTTATGGCCTTACCTCACATGAGATGAATTTTTTTACTTGAGGCCTACATTTCATCATGAAATTATAGTGATATATACTTAATGAGGTTCAAATTTCATAATAATTTAGATAGGAAATTGTGAGTTGATATATTTATTTATTTATTTTGAAGAAATATACTTTGTTTTAAGGATGGAATGTCATGTATTATCCAAACCATCCTTTCCCCCATGCAAAGATTTTTAAATTCCAATTTATTCCCCATTCTCACTTCTCAATATCTTAGAAGTGTATCTTTTCTGCATATTATTACTGTTATTCTCTTATTATCTTCTACCCAATAACATAAAATTTTATTTATTTTGTTTCTCAAGTTTGTAAGGTTCCTTTGTAGAGATTTTATAAAATATATTAAATAAATAAGGATGTTGGTTATGATATATTTTAATATAGTGAGGTTCCCTACAAGAAATAAGCATCATCCCTTTCCAAAAAAGTAGTTCAATTTTTTCTATCTATGGGAACAAAAAAGTATTCCTTTTCCTTGCTTGATTTTGGAATAATTAATGATAATTTGGACTTAATATTGCCTTTATCTAGTGTTGTGATGATTTTTACACATCCACATTAGGTCTTGAGCCCTTTTAAAGCTAAATAAACTAACTCTTCCCTAATTTAGTGTTGTAAATTGTATTTATTCACACCTTCATGTTAAATTTAGGAGGATTTTGGACTAAATGGACCTAATCTATTATTGAAATGTGTTTTACACATTCATATGGGATTTTGGGCAATTTTAAGCTGAATAGACCCAATTTTTCCTTAACTCAATGTTGTAAAGTTTATTTATTTACACTTTCACATTCAATTTTGAGCCATCTTGCATTTATGACCTTTTTATCATCGTTAATATTCTCATGGGACTCTACATTATGCATCCCAAGGTATATTTTAACCAAAAACCTGACAAGATCAACAAATAAGCTTAATTGACGTACTCCCCGACATTTGAGCAATCAAAATAGGCCCTATGGGACCCATACGCCACCTTGGGAATGAGTCCCATCTAGGTAGGAGACATATACCACAAATGGTTTATGAGTCCTATTTGGCATATTTTCAAGGTTTTAAGTGAGAAAATTGGGTTTTAAGTTCAAATTTCATGAATGTCAACCCGTGGAATCCAATTAATAGGATAATAGATGGATTTCCTATATAAATGAGGTCTCAAATCACTATTTCATTAATTTTTCATATTATCAAGTCAAGCACTCAAGAGTTGCACATTCCAAGACTTTACAAGATCATTTCTAAAGCATTCAAGAATAGATTTCTTCATCAATTGTTGCAGCAATTTGAAAGATCCATCATCATGTCAAGGATATTAATCATCAATCATGTTATTGTTCTATTTATTGTTATTTTTAATTCAAGATCCAAGTTTAAGTATTATTCTACACTTCATTCAAGGTCTAGATCTACATCCTTCATGGCCATTTCATGCTATATTGCATATTTACAAAGCATCATTTACAAGGCATCATTCAAGGTATCATTGTTTATGTTTCATGTCCCATGTTTCATATTTCATGCCCTTGTTTCATTGTTTGATCATTTTTGTTTAATTACCTAAACAAGGTTTGACCAAGGGAAACCCTTATTCACTAACAATCGACAAGTTTTTCTCCTCTTTACATGTGTGATTGTAGATCTAGGTGTCTTAGAGCATGAATTATCATTGAATATTAGGTTACAAGTTTGGAGAAAGTTGTTGGAATTTTCCCCTCATTTACAAGGTTGTAATCTTTACTAAAAAGACTTCTATAGGTCTAAAATCAAGGTTTTAAATCCAACAACAAAGAGGAATAGAGAGAGCATGCATTAAAGACCAGATTCGGGCTTTGAAGCTCTAGAAAACCCTAATTGGACTCATACACTAGTCTTGGTGTATGAGTCCCATTTTAGGTCATTTTTTATATTTTCGCAGATTTAGATACCAATTTTCCATTTTCCTATTTCTACATAGAAACCTAGATCTGGGACTAATTCGCCCAGATTGGAATATGATTCCTAGTACGCCTAAATTTTAGGTTATTCAATATTTCATGCCTTCATTAAAGATCTCTCAAGTTTCAAGGTACTCCTCTATACTTTTCCAAAAAAAATTCTAGCTTATTTTCATTTATAGTTCATCTAGTGAAATTTTATGCATCATTGAGTTGAATCATTAGATCTTGAATTTCATACAATTTTCCAAGCCCTATCTTTGTGGTGATCTGCTCTTGTAATCATAGATCACACTCTAGGACAGTCACTTATAAAATTTCTTTCTCCCATTTTCATCATTTGATTGAGATCTCTAACGCATCCTTGAATGTGAAGCATAGAAATATTGTTGCCCTGGGTCCTAAAACCCCCAAGAAGTGACCATTTTCTATGTTACATTTTGGTGAACCCAATGTGAGCCTACATTTAGAACATTTTATTTTCTAATTTGTAGTGCATCATCATCCTAGATCTAGATTTCATTGACTTTGCACTAGAGTTTGCATTAGTTAATTGAAATTAAATGGTTTCTAATTTTTGCAATAGTGAAAGTGCATATAGGTTGCATTTTTTCATCACAAATCAGTGAAAAGCATATGAAAACTGCATTTCCATTTAGTCTATAGATAATATAAACTAAAAAGCATAAAAAATCACATAAAATTCTCTAAAATTTCTGAACATAACCCTCTCTAGGACTCATACACCCCTCTGGAGAAATCAATCCTAGTGCACATATAAAAATTTCTTTTACAACATTAAAAACCTTGTTTCTACACTTCTATTTTATGTCATTGGTTAGCTATTTCAGTTGGTTTAATTTTTGTTACATGCATTTCACTAAATCTAGTTTAAATTGGTTCATTTCATGTATTGCTTCATTCCAAATTTGCATTCAAAAAATTCCATTTTCATATCATTGTATAGTGTAATTAGTAAATTACCTTGTTTAAAATATGAAAATTACATTTCATTTTATGTCTTTACATTGTATTTTGAGTTTGTGTAAATTATTGTTCAAAAATGTTAGTTTCATTCTTTTCCAAGTTTGTAATGAAAAAGTTAGTCAATCAGCATGTTAGTCATTCAATCAATGCATTCGATAGTTATGAGACTCTTAGCACAAGAGAGTGAAAATTGTGATGCTTTCCTTAAACCTACACCCCCTTTTATCTCTCATATTTCTGGGAATGAGATGATAGAAGAAGATGAAAATATAGACAATCGTGATGATCATAGTTGCTCTTCTCCTAATACCTATCCTACATGTAATGAAGGTATTTCTATGTAAGAAGATGCACTCATTGAGAATCATGGCATTGTTGAAATCTCCTCTTCTATTAACTCTCCTACATTGGAAGATATTTTACCACAAGAAAATGAAATCATAGACACATTTCTAAACATTACTGTACCTAATCTCCCTTCTCCTCTTGGTTGTGAGAAGGATGTAGTGGGAGATGAGATTATAAATGATGAGGATATGTTGGTGTTAGATGATAAAATCTGTAATGTATATAACAACCCTCTTTATGATCATTCCCCTACCTATCCTATTTTGGAAGACATTAGGGAACAAATGAATGAAAGCATAAATGATCATGCAAGTCATCCTTGTTCTTCTCCTAGTATCTCTCATAGATTGTGAAGATGATAATTTAATTCATGAAATTCATGATAATCTTAGTTGTCCCTCTTCACCTAGGGAAACCCTTAGTGAGCAAGACAATTCAACCATTGATCATCCCCCTGATTGTGATGAAGTCATTTTGGAAAAACCAATCCTTGAATATCAAGAACATTTGGTTTTTAGTTCTCCTAACAACTCTCCCCCTAGGGATAATATCATGGTGTAAGAGAATGAAAACAATAGTAATGTGGCATCCTTAGGTGATGGTAAAAAGGTGTTTTCTAGATTTCCCTTTATTAGAATTACATCAAACCAAGACCACTAAGGTTATGAATGTGCAAGTGTCCATTAGATCCCCCTTGACTATTAGACCTCCTACATACCCTGTGGGATCCTTTGAACCGTCTAATTATTTATCCACCCTCACACAAACCTCAAACTCAAAACAAACCTAAAATTATCCTTTACCAACCTAAGAACAATGTTTTGCAGCAGCTGAGTCATAATACCATTGCTCATACATATAACTCTATAAATAATCAACAACCAAGACAAAAACCTCCAACATCCCTCCCATTTCCTAATCATATCTTTCCTAGTCCTCCTCGTTTTCCTACACAAAATGAAAAGGAGTAGAATCTTGTTAAACAACTAAATAATACTATGTATGTGCAGGATCATGATGGGCCAAAAAGTGCTGATATGATTGGTATGTGTAGGGTATGTGGCTGATGATTTTTTTTGCCCAAAATTGATGAAAAAAGGGTTTTTAAAGGATATTGTTAGCTTTCCACCAATATCAATTATTCTTTATTTTGAATTTAATAAATAATTATTATTCATTTTTAACTTGAATTTTGACTAAAGTATTGATTGATAGGCTAATTGAAAAACATCTATAGCTTTCAAACGGTATCACTTTTTTTGAATCCAAAACATGTGTCACATACTATGCTTTGCATACTATAGTTGATTTTCCTGAAGTTTTGACCAAGTTAAGATGGTAAGACATACAAGTTTTTATATTTTTAAAAAATTTTAATAAAAAAATCATAATTAATTATTTAGTTGGAAAAAAAATACAAAAAAAATGTATCACATCGGGACATGAGTCCTCTACTTATATTTAAAATACTATAAAAAATAATTATCATTTTATTGTGGTTAGGGTGGTCAGAAAATACCTACTTCTTACTTTTTCCTTGAAATTTAAGTGCTACTACATTGAAATTTTAAATTTTCACCAAATATATATTTTTTAAATAAACCTAGTAGTTTATAAACTAAATTCAATTTTTCACATATTATATTCTTACATATTTTTGAAAAATATAGATAAATTATTCAAATTTTTACGTCAATTTTCCTAACCCTGATTTTTCTTAATTTTTGCCACTTAAGGGCTAGTTTTTTCCATGATGATCCTGTACATAGCCTACTCCTACTAAGATATCATTGTGGGACCTTATCCAAGCCTCCCCTCATTTTTAGAACATGATTCAAAATGCTTTACAACAAGCTCCTATCCCTTCTAATGCACAACCACATGACATAGCAACAATGATTCAAGGAATAAGCACTGACATTATTTTCCACCAAAGTGAGCTCCCTCCTTTGGAACTGAAAAAACAAAATGAAGCTTTGATAATAATTGCTCAATATAAAAGAACATGGATAAAAAAAACACCTTTTGACAATGGATTATCCCTTAATGTGTGTTTTTTAACCTTCTTGGATATGATTTGCATGGATAAACAAAAAATTCAACCCGATCCTTTATCTATTAAGGGATTTGACAATGTTGAAGAACAACCACTTGGTGTGATCACTTTTCCTATTATAGCTATGAAGGCCACATTAGAAATATTGATCCAAGTTATGCCTAATGATCTTCCATATAATATTTTTTAGGAAGGCCATGGATTCGTGCACATTGAATGGGGTTCCTTCTATTATTCATCATAAAATGAAGTATATTTACAAGAACAAAGTATACACACTTGAAGCTAACCCTAAGCCAAATAGTTGTTTGAACATTGAGAAAAGAAAGGAAAATCCTTTGAAAATGAAAACATTAATTTACCAAATACACAAGTGGAACTTGTGTAATAAAAATACAAAGAAAAAAAGACTCAGAAAATTAGGAAGCTATTAGAAGATGATTGGAGTTCCTTAGAATTTGAACCAACATTCATGGGAAAATATAAGATCACAAATAAAGACTCTAAAAAGGGAAAAGAAAAAGTGGTAATATCAATACAAAACTCATGTGACCCTTCAAAAGCATCAACCTCAACCACTTTAGAAGAAAAGACAACATACTCAACAAAATTTGATGAAAATAACTATCAACAACCTATAAATCTAAAAAGAGATGAAAAAACTTTACGAAAGAGGTTATGAGCTTATGAAACAACTTAGTTATAATGGAAATGGATTTGTTTCTTATGAACAAGGTATCCATGTCCCTATAGAGCCTAACATGCAAGAAACAACTAATGGTCTTGGTTACTGTCCTTTGATAGAAATAAACAAGCCTTCACTCAATATCAACACTCTTACGAAAGATTCTTCTAAGATGAATTTAATAGTAGTAAAATGTAAACTGATAGACATCAATTCTCCTAATTATTATCCTTTTCAAGAAATGAAACAAACAAAGAAATCTTCATTTAATGTCAATTTCATCATGCAAAACATCAATGATTCATATTCGATAGATTTTACACCCTCTTGTAAGGAGATAAATAAATCTCACAATCTAAGGAGTTTTGTGTAAGTATGACATATTGTACTAAGGAAGAGACATATTTTTCACATAATAAAGGAACATTTTCTACTTTGGATAAAGAAGGTATCTTGTTGAGACTCCTCCAATATCATTTAATATCTCCCCCTCTAAGAACATGAATTTTTTTTACAAGAGTTCATTTTGTGCATATCATAGAATTCATGGTCATTCTACTAATGAATATAAGGGTTTAAGTGATAAAATTAAAAATCTTAAGGAGTGTGGTGCTCTACCTTTTGTTGAAGCACCTTGTTCCTCTAATTGATATTGATTTTCACACTAGCATGTTTCTCATCCATCATCTCAACTCGTCCTTTCCCTACATTAAGTGGGGGAAATTGGTTAGATACCCTTTTCCTTGTATGTCACTTGCAATTATCTCTTTTGGCTAGTTAACTGCCTTTCATGTACATATAAGAGCAAGCTTGGGATGTGGACGATATGCCTTAAGTTGACTCACATGTGACATACTTATTCATGATGTAGTTCAATTTAGAAACATATGACTTGGCATAGGGATTTTTGAGTAAGCTCTCATGTCTTCTTCTTCTTTAAAGAAATTTCTCACAATAGTGGTGTTAGCAACTACTTTAAAGTGGGTACATACATCTACACTCATGTTTCATTGTGCAATTTTATTTTCTTGCAATGCGTCCTTTTCATGGTGATGTCATTGGGTTTGATCTCCTTTAAGAGCATGACATTTCTTTGACTTGTCCTCTCTTGGATAAAATAGGCACAATGTTCCCTAAGAAGAGACCTCACATGAACTAAGAAAAGTCCCTTTGAATGTACCTAACACTATTTTTCATTTAGAACATTAGTTACATGGCCACCTTGCATAACACACTTTGCATGTTTGTGGAGCCATCTTGTTTGTTCATGAGTCCCAAGCATACTAATTTTTGTTTTCCTCATGAAGCTTGAAGTTCATTGTTCGTTCATGAGCTCCAATTATATAATTTTTTTCTTTTTTCATGAAGCTTGAAGATCCTTATTGTGTGGTGCCTTATCAAAGTTATTAGGAGGTATAGCTTTGGTCTAGTTGTATGAGATCTGAATAGAGGCATGAATTCCCTTAGCCACTCACGTATGTGGGAGCATACTAGCCATGTGTCTCACCCTTTTGAATACTCACCCCATGGAAAACCTAGAGTTCCATGGCCCTAGAGTGAGCATATTGTGGATACTTACCTTGTAGATGACCTAAATTTTTGTCATCCCACAGTGAGTGCATTTTTGTCGAAGCTGGATCCACCCATCTTATTCTTTTCTTTCTTCTTTATATCTTTGGCATTGTATGTTTATGTATCTTGTTTTTGTTGTAAATAATACACCTTGTGTGTATCCTTTTTTTCTCATGTCAGTTTGATGGAGGATCTTAGATTCAGGGGGCTTGGCAACCTCCTTTGATCTTTTTCATCCTTTATCATCTTCATTGGTACACTTGCACCCCTCTTGAATGTCTACTTTAGTGAGTTTAAAGAAATTTCATCCTCTCACTAAAGTGGGGGCTAAATGTGTGAATGAAAAAAGTATGAATTTCCTTTCTTGATTTGGGAATAATTAATGATAAATTAGACTTAATATCTCCTTTATCTAGTGTTGTGATGATTTTTACACATCCAAATTAGGTCTTGTGCCCTTTTAAAGATAAATAAACCTAACTCATCCCTAATTTAATGTTGTAAAGTTTATTTATTCACACCTTCATGTTAAATTTAGGAGGATTGTAAACTAAATGGACATAGTTTAGTGTTGTCATTCACATGGGATTTTGGGCCCTTCTAAACTAAAAAGACCTAATTTTTCCTTAACTAAATGTTACAAAGTGTATTTATTTACACTTTCACATTAAATTTTCTTCCCTCTTGTATTTATGACCTTTATATCATCATTAATAGGTCCCTAAGACCATATATTGTGCACCCCAAGACATATTTTAACCATAAAACCAACAAGATCAACAAATATGCTTAATTTACATACTCCTTGACACCTTAGCAATCAAAATAGGCTTTTTGGGACCCATAGGCCACCTTATGGATATGAGTCTCATCGACATTAGATGGATTGCCTATGTAAATGAGGTCTCAAATAACTATTTCACTATGCATTCCTATTATCAAGTCAAGAACTCAAGAGTTAAGAATTCCAAGACTTTACAATATCATCAAGAGAGCATTCAAGATCATTTCTAAAGCATCCAAGAGTAGATTTATTCATCAATTGTTGCAAAAATTCAAGATCCATCATCATGCCAAGGATATCAAGCATTAAGAATGTTTTTGAAAAGAGGATAAAAAGGTTTTGAATGGACCTAAAACTATTTACAATAGGTTTTGAATGGACCCAAAACCATCAGGTTTTAAGGGGACCTGAAACCCACACCAAGAAGAAAAAGTTACCCATAAGAAAGGATCCAAAACATCCAACAGCAAAATAGGCACCCAACAAGCCAACAACTAGCCAAAAGCCAGTAGGCTTCCTAGAAAAGAACCAAGATTCTACATGAATCTTGAATTTATTGGTTTTGACAAGACCAGCAACCCACTACAATCTATTAGTTTTGACGGGACCAACAACCCATTACCAGGTTTTGGCAGGGACCTTAAACCCAAGAGAGAAGCTTGCAACAACTAAACCATAACAAGCCAACCACCCAAGTAGAATGGACTCATCATACTACTAGAAGAAAAAACTAAGTCATAGGTCTATAGAAGTAGAGCCCCAAAATTAGACAAAACCTTGCCCAACAAAAAACCCTCTCCCCCTCTATAGGAGAGATCATCACAAGAACAAGAGGCTCCAATCATTTTCCATAAAAGCCAATTTCTCTCTCCACCTCTATATGAGACAAAACCCAGCTCAACCAACCCACCACAGTCACAAAAACCCTGCAAAACACCATTCCACCTCAATAGAAAAGAGAACCCCCTCAATGGGAAAAGCAAGAAGAGACCTTCAACCACAAAACACACCTCAACCCAAGAGGGAGAGGACTCCACCTCCAAAGGAGAGATCTTCACCTCAAAAGAAGACCTAGTATTCAGAGAGAAGGAAGGGACTATAGTGAGAAGGAGAACCAAAGTAAGCAATAGCATCAATAATCACTGGGTATTCAAAACTATCTTTGAAAACCACCAGGCCCTCAAAACCTTCAACACAAAATACAATTGATCCAACACCATCTCCATACCCACAAAATGGTCCATCCAAGGCATCAACCCCCAAACACAACCAAAGAACAATAAGGAACATGGGGGGAAAACCATGAACAAGGGTTTAAGAAAGACACTTACTCTCATCATGAAAAACTCCTGGTAATGCTAGTGTAGGTCCACACAAAATATGTAAGGGAAAAATAAGGGCATCTTAGAGAGACCTCCAAGAATAGTAACTTGCCTTTGGTAACTTTAATTTTGATTAGATTGCCTCAAAGAAACATACAACTATGTCCTAAAGTGGAAACAAGCATAGTTCATTTCCCACATTAATCCTTCTGAGAGAAGCACATGTAAATTCAACAGCAAGCGATAACATATTCTAGAAATAGAACCAACACAGATGAAAGATAAGATAGAAAACTAGAACACATAGA
>VDFB02362825.1:0-32218 GCA_007258455.2 Sequoia sempervirens | reverse complement strand
AAAATCTCGGCCGCACAATGTTAAAAGGCTAAAAACGTCTTTTTTATGTTTTATTTCATTTCTAAAGCATCTAAAAGTTTGTGTGCAGAGCTAAAACCCCCCCCCAAGCAAGGAGATATCATTTCCAATGATCTACCATCGAGGAGAGCAGATTCAAACGCCATTTTGTGTGGATTTTCAAGAGAAATTTGATTCACAGGTAGGGTTTTTGTTTTTGCTTTTTGTTTTTGTTAATCATTTTCTTTCATTCTTCTTGCAAAATACTCATTCCAAATTGAAAAAAAAACATGATAGAGCACAAAGAAACAATTTTTTTGCATTTAGAATCCAAAAAACAAGATTCATCACAATCTTTTGTTGATTTTTGCTAATTTTTTCCATTTTTTCACTGTTTTTTGAAATTTTCAGACCTAGGTTCAATTTTTGTGTAGAATGATAAGATTAGTTAATAATGTTAATTTGTAATTCATTTAAACATATTTGTATCAATTAAAATCAAATTTAGCTCTAGATTTTTTAAGTTTTAATGATTTAGGTTGTTTTTAAAAAAAAATTGTATTAAAAAACTAATATGTTGTACATATTTTTTGAATGTGTAGATTGATCATTGATCATTGAATACACACTATAATGGCTTTTGGCTCTACTTCAGCATCAGGTTTCGCCCTCGCCCCACCAAGTTCCTCCCCTCCCACACCATCATCATAAGTTCCAGGCACTTATCCTCCAAGGGCTAGAGACCCTACATGGAAACATGTTGTCAAAGGGCCCATACCTAGAACAGTTGTTTGTAGTGAGTGCAGAAATACATATTATGGAGGCATAAATCGCCTCAAATACCATCTAGCAAGCATTCCTCAGCGTGATGCCAAAGCTTGTGGGCAGCCCAAAGAAGAGATTAGAAGAGAGATGCTTGCCCTACTTTCACTTGTTGAGGAAAAAAAAATGCAAAGGGAGAGGGCAAAAAAAGCCATAGCAGCAACCATAGCCAGCGGACATGCTTTTTCCCATGGTTAGACTCAGAAGCATGGGGCCAAGCACATAGAGATAGAGTCAGATGAGGATGCAGATATTATTGGCATTGTGGGCTCTCTTCGTGGTCCACGGAATCGCCATCATAGCACAGCTGCCACTACCACTGCCACTGCCACAACCACACCATCCTCTAGGCCCCCCATTTCCTTAGTTCAAGTAGAGTTCCAGTGCCACCACCACCTTCATCTTCACGCAACCCACAGAGTTTTTTTGTGCCAAGAAACACACCAGGAGCACAGACATCATTGGAGGCTACAGGGTGGAACAAGGAGGTGCATCAACATGCCGACATGGCATGTGCTAATTTTTGGTATTTCAATAACATACCATTCGATGTGGCGAGTAGTCGTCCCTATTGGCACAATATGGTCACTGCATTGACAGTTGCAGGAAAAGGCTACAAGCCACCTTCTCACAAAGATTTGAGTGGGAGGTAAGTCAACTTAATTTGTATGCTAAGTTTATGTTCTTTAATTTAAAATTGAAATTAATTTATTATTTATGACATGTTGAATTCAAGCTATTTATTGTTTAAAACTTACAGTTTTGTACTTATTTAATTATTTTACTTTGTACTTGCAGGTTGCTCACAAATGCAACCGAAAGGGCAATGCATGTGGTGGAAGAGCAAAAAAATAAATGGAAAAAATTTGGCTGCTCAATTCTTTCTGATGGGTGGACAGATGGGAGAAACCGCACCATCCTTAATTTTTTGGTTGCTTCCAAAGGTGAAGTTGTGTTTTGGAAGTCGATGGATGCTTCCAACAAGATAAAAACTGCAGATACATTGTGTACGTTGTTGGAAGAAGTTGTGATGGAGGTGGGGATTGCTAATGTGGTGCAAGTCATCACAGATAATGCAGCAGCGTATGTGACAGCGGGAAGAATGCTTGAGAGTAGACATCCATCACTCTTTTGGTCACCTTGTGTGGCTCATTGCCTTGACCTTCTTTTGGAGGACATAGGCAAACTTGTTTGGGTGGCACCGATTGTAGATGATGCAAGGAGCATCACAAAATATATCTACAATCACCCTTGGGTTCTTAATTTGATGAGAGAGCATACGCAAGGGAAGGAGTTGGTGAGATCGGGTGCCACAAGGTTTGCCACAATTTTCCTAACGTTGCAAAGCATTTTGGATTCTTTGGGCTCTCTAAAACAAATGTTTGTGAGTCAAGCATGGAATGACTCCTCATATTCAAAGAAGGCCGAAGGAGAGAGAGTTTCTGCAATAGTCTTCGACCCCTTGTTTGCACAAAAAGCTACAAAGATCGTGAAGGTAACTTCAAAACTTTGATTTTAATTTTAAACTCAAGTTGAATATAAATATATATATTTTTTAATTTAACTTTAAGCCTTTCATTATAAACTTCTAACTTTGATCTTTTTGTATTTTTAATCTAGGTGTCAGAGCCCTTGGTTAGAGTTCTCCGCTTGGTAGATGGGGATGAAAACCCAATGGGATACATTTATGAGGCCATGGATAGGGCCAAGGAGGCTATTAAAAGTTACTACATGGGGGACAGCCTCAAATTTGATCCCATATGGGAGATTGTTGATAGGAGGTGGAACAATCAACTCCACCAACCCATCCACGCAATTGGGTACTACCTCAACCCTTCTTATCTCTTCTCAGAGAGCTTCTCCGATCCTAATGGAGAGGTTATGGAGGGGCTCACAGCATGCATTTAGAGGATGGAATCCAACGTTGCAGTGAGAAACCTCATCGTCAAGGAGTTGGATATGTACAGTGAAGCAACTGGTAATCTCTTTTCTTCGGAGCTGGCTGTAAAAGGAAGAACCACTATACCACCAAGTATAAAATTGGGAGTCTTTAACTTTTAAGTTTATTTCAATTTTCACATGCATCTTATAATTTGATAAAATGTGTTTTGAGTTTGACTTTTGAGTCTTTGACTTTGTTTTCTAACTCTTCAATATTTTTTTCTTTTTGCAGAGGTTTGGTGGAAAAATTGGGGTGGAAAAACCCCAAATCTACAAAAAATTGCCCTCCGCATTCTATGTAAGCCTTGTAGTGCATCCAATTGTGAGCGCAATTGGAGCTTGTTCGAGTCCATTCACACGAAGAAGAGGAACAAGTTAGCACAAAAGCGCCTCAGTGACCTAGTCTTTGTGCAATACAACCTTCGGTTACCCACAAAGAGAGCAGAAGAAAAATCACTGGATCCTATTGATTTAGATGAGATAGATCCTTATAGTAATTGGACAGGGCGAGATGAGCAGCCTCCATTGTTTAGTGTAGATGAGATCTTGAACTTCAAGAGACAAACAATGGAGGATGTGGGTGCATCAGGAGATGTAGGGTTGGAGGACATTCCTAAGGATATGGATGCTATTCAGCCAAAGCCACAGACACAGCCTTCCATGCCAGTTGAAGAGCCAATAGCAGTAGCACCACCGCCACCGCCACCGCCACCGCCACCGCCACCACCACCACGCACACGCGGTAGGACGGGGACCAGAGGACCCACCCCTTCTTCCCTAGCTGCTACTAGACTAGGGAAGAGGAAAGCCTAGCATATTGTATTTAGTTACTGTTTAGTATTTGCTTCTAGTTCTAGTTTTACTGTTTTCATGTATTAGACTTTCAGGCTTTTAACCATTGGGATTACGCATGAGAATGTGATTTTGTAATCAATTTACATTAAAGTCAATGAAAATTAATAGAAAACACATTTGTACTCATTTATGGATTCATTGGATTCATCTTGTCATTGAATTTTGCAAAAAAAATGTGTTTCTAATGAAATTTAAGCAATTTTTCAATCTCCCGAGTTTTTTGCCAAGTTTTTTCCGAGTTTTTGCCGAGTTTTCAAAAACTCTCTAATTTTTCCCTTGGCAAGTTTTTTGTTGGGGCAAGTCTTCCAACTATGCAAACCATATTCCACATTTATCTTAAAATTGAAACATATAGGCTCTGAGTAGAGCATTTTTTGGTAAATTCTAAACTCTGCATTAGGTTCTCAATGGCATAATCGACTCCAATATGATCTCAACTACACAATTTGCAATAAACTAATACAAATAGCAAAACATTGGATTGATTCAGTAATAAAATTAATATACAAATTAATTAGATATATTCTAAGTTTCCCCATTAATGTGTTAATTGATAGCCAAGTTAACCATTTCGATGCTTCTTGGAACCTCCTCCAGAAGATAAACTGAAAATAAAATTACATGGTGCAGCTAGTCGTAATCCTGGATTGGTTGGTGCAAGGGTTGTGATGTGTTCTTCCTCAAGGCAATTCATTAGAGGCAGCTCTTTCCTTATGTGTTCTAGGTCTAACAATGAAGCAAAGGCGAAAGTGGTGTTTGAGGGTCTCATGTGGGCAATTCATGTGGATGGTGGCATAATTGGTTTGAAGCATGCAATTGGCTGGATAAGGAGGATTTTCATGCATCTTTCTTTCTCGCAAAGAGTTGCAAATCAAGTTGAATTTCCTTCTAGCATGTAGATGATTTTTTCAGAATGGAGCATGTCTTCTCCCCTTGAGACTCACCCTACAAAGGGGTTGTTTTGGAACACCACCTGAGTAAGACCTTTATTATTCCAGATGTTGTTACCCTTAAATTTGTTAATTCGATTCTAGGTTCAGGCAAACTGAGAAATTTCAGGATGCTTAGGACCAGAGCTTCTATTTCGGAAGTTTTTTAGCCAAGCAAGAGGCCAAGGTTCCTGATACAGCACTTAAGGAGTGAACTATAAGCAGGATTCTGCCAGGCAGTGAGCATGTTATTCTCTACAAAAGCTCAGAGGAACAATTCATGAGCACAAATGAAGGCCATGTTCATTGTCTAGCTGAAGAGGTGGCAGTTTTATGTAAAGATATTTAGATCATTTACCATTAAAAAAGAATAGATAGCCTCTATTGTCAGGATTGGTGTTGAATATTGATTGGTTGCATGTAATTTTGAGGGGTTACTTGGAGGTGTCAATCCTCTTCAACATGAGAGCTCTCTCCAAAGGTGGTGTTACATGTGCCATGAAGAGGTTTTTTCAAGATTTGGGGATCCAAGTGACCTGTAGCTCTAAAGCCAAGCACAATGGTGGGAAGGTGGCAAGCAGCAGTGGTGCTCCAGATGCAGCAGCATACCCAGCCTCCTCTTACTGCAGTAAGTGACCTTATCGTGTTTTCTTTTTCTGCCCATTTGTGAACAGGATCTTTCAAACGTATGGTTTTTCATTTCTCAAGGAGTTGTGTTTTTGTCCTTTGCAGGGATAGTTTCTGGATAGTTGTGATCTATTCTATCATTTCAGGATTTTTGTTTGGGATGTAGATAGCCATTTTTCATGGCTTATTTTGTTTCCGGTGACTCCAGCTCTTCATATGTAAAATATTTGTGTTATTTCATGGGTGAGGACCCCAGAAAAACCTCAATTTACCTATAACAAAATAGATATATAAGAAATAAATTTGACAGCAAAATGTACAGACCTAAAGTAAATACAAGTAAAACCTGAGATCGATCTTGATTGCTCTTTGGCTTGTGCATTTTCCTCCCACAGGTAGTTCTGGAAAACAATTCATTGATGAAAGCCTTTCCTCGAAGGCCAATGACTGTATATTCTTCTCTGTTAGTGGTGCAGCATAATTTTCCTTAACCTAATAATCAGGTCATAAAATGGCTAAGGCCTCAAATTTTCAAATTGCTTATACAAATTTAAACATCAATAAAGCTGAAATGCATGTACCTGAGGTACCCCATTTAATTGACTTTTTGGAAAGCTAAACCAAAAACTTGAAATTCATGTGAAATTTCATGCAAACCTTCCAAATGCTACATTTGGCAAAGATTTTGAATTACTTAACAAATTCAACTAATTCTGAAGATGATAAATGCATGTATCTTGAGGTCATCATTTTAATCGACATTATATAAAGTTAAACTACAAATTGTCTAAAAATTTTCATGTAGACCTGATATTTTCTATACTAGGCTAACCTTCTAACTCTAAGTATTTATCAAATCAAAAATTCAATCAAAGTGAAAAAAATGTGTGCCTTGAGGTTGACAAGTTGTCAAATTAACCTACTTTCTATAAAGCTAAAAATGTTAATAAAAATTCATGTGAATTTGCAAAATGCTATAATTAGAAAAGGTTTAGGTGGTGAAGATTTTGGTTGACCATTGGGAGGAGCGGCTGTGGATTTTGAGGCATGAGGGCTCCTGCATGCAGCTCAATGGCATCAAGATGGCTGTAAGCCATCGAGGGTGTAGTATTCTTGCCCATGTGTATGCTCTTCACATGCCTTGGTGTCTTTTTCGCGTTTTCGTGTGGCTTTCATTACTTTGCATGCTTGTTCTGCTTCTCATTATTTTGATTCTCTACAAAATATTACCTTGCCCTTCGACATTGCTCGGCCTCAACGCTTAATCATTTTCCTATCCTCTCCGTTTAATTTTTCCTATGTAGCCGGGTTCCACCGGTTGGCTCGATCCGGTCCGGGTTCGAGACTCCGGTCCCAGTCCCCGGTCCGGTCCCTCTGGTTTTACCAGTGGTCCTTAGATTTGAGCCTTGTTCGCCAGAAGAACCCGAAGAACCCGGCGAACCCAAAGCAAACCCGGGTAACTCCACCAAGGCAAAAAGGCGTTTCTGTATTTTTTAAATATTTCCTTCACTTTGACTTTGACCCACGCCCATGGGAACCCTAAAAGTGACCTCTAAAACAAATTAAACACCTAAACTACCTCATTTTCATTCATTTGTTTTGCAAACAAGCATTTTCATTCCAAGAGGCTGAGTTCTTATTTTAACTTGTTGGATTGACAAAAGGAGTTGAATATTGATTGTTGAAGCTTCTACAAACGATTGCATTGCCATTCCTACAGATTTGCAAGTGTTCATTGGCTGCCACAAAGATTGTTGAAGATTATTTTTGCAAAGAGGTAAGTTTTTCTCATTTTTTTTGAGTTTTTTCATTCTTTTTTTTGTTTTACAAACAGAAACTTTGTTTTGCTTCTTTTTTTTTCTGTTCTTCTATGAATGTATACATTGTGCAAGATTCAAAAGAGCTAGGTTTTAATTTTTAAAAAATTATTATATTTTGTTTTCATTCAAATTTTGAATGTGTTGTTTGCAAAACAAATTGCCATAGGAATCACAATGTCAATGGGTTCTACCTCCGGCTCCGTAGCTAAACCAAACCCAAAGTTCAAAACAAGTGCAAATTCTCCTCTATGGCAGTATGTTGAAATGATAAGACAGATTCCAGGTGGTGGTGGTTATGTTTGGAAATGCAGTGGGTGTGAAGTTACATATTCTAGTTCATACCATAGGGTGAAAGCACATTTGTGTGGCATAAGTGGAAAAGGCATCTCACCTTGCCCTGGAAAGAAAGATGCCCCTATTCAACCTGAGACAATTGCAAAATACATTATGGAGCAAGAAGCAGCAGATCAACGGGAAGCCCAAAAAGGAAATCACCCTTTGTTAAAAAAAAAATCAAAGGGAATGCAGCCCCCATCTAATCCCAATCCCAATATTGTGGTAGAAGACCACCCATTTATGGCCATTCCAAATCTTCAAGCTCAAAGTGCACAACCTTTTGCAAACAAGAGAGCAAAGGGACCTTTGGAAGTTGCATTTCAAAATGAGAGTAGAGCCCTTGCCGACCAATGTGTAGCAAGATGCATATATGCCAATGGACTATCTTTTAATGTTGTTTGTTCTCCATATTGGAAAGAGATGTTGAGAACGGTTAATGAAGCTCCAAAAGGGTACAAGGGCCCGGGTTATGAGAAGGTGCGTAGCACTTTATTGGAAAAGGAGGTTGAGTTGGTTGAAGATGCATTGAAGCCTATAAGAGATTCATGGGTTGAGACAGGTGTGTCCATTGTTTCAGATGGTTGGAAGGACTCAAAAAATCGGCCTTTGATCAATGTCATAGCGGTGTCCCCTAAAGGGGCAATGTTTTTGAAAGCCGTGGATTGTGAGGGGCAAGTAAAAGATGGGCAATTTATTGCTAATATTCTTATTGCAGCCATTGAGCAAGTGGGAGCCCGCAACGTTGTTCAAGTTGTAACGGACAACGCGAAGAATTGTAGAGCTGCAGGGTTGTTGGTTGAGGAAAGATATTCACATATCTTTTGGACACCTTGTGCGGTCCATTCACTCAATCTTATGCTGCAAAAGATTGGGAATAAAATTGAATGGATCAAACAATTGTATACTGAGGCTGAGGACATTCAGATGTTCGTCACCAACCACCACTTGTCTCAAGGGATCTTTAGAACATTTTCAAAATTGGAGCTATTGAAGGTAAGAGAAGTAATATTTACATTTGTCATTTTCTGATTTTCATAATTTGATTGTTCAATCTAATTTAAATTCTTCTTTAAAGTTTATTTTTAAATATTAATTATTTTTTTTAATTTGCAATAGGTTGCAAAAACCCGCTTTGCCTCTAATACAATTGTCTTGAGACGACTTGTGAAAGTTAGGCAAGCACTTTCTAGCATGGTAATTAGCACCAATTGGTCTATATGGAGGCAAAGCAGCACTGAAAGAGCAACAAGAATTAGGAGCATGATATTAGATGACTCATGGTGGGATCGTGTGGAGTATCTCCTTAGCTTCACCGAGCCCATTTTGAGTATGATTCGCTATACTGACATGGACAAGCCATGCATTGGACAAATATATGATGGTATAGACTCAATGCTTGAGAAGATCAAGTGCACCATAAATGCAAGAGAGCAAGACCCTGAAGAGACTTTCTTCAAACAAGTGCATACAATTGTTGAAGAAAGATGGAACAAAATGACAACTACATTACACCTTCTTGCCTTTGCATTGACTCCAAAATACTACAGCTCTCAGATTCTTTCACAACCGGGAAGGCTTCCTCCATATAGAGATTTAGAAGTGGCTGAAGGGTACAAGGCAGCATTTGTGAGACTCTTCCCTAATCGAGATTTGCGAAGTGTAGTCATGGATGAGTTCACTGATTTTGTGCACTCAAATCATCTAGATGTTGATGCCTCCCGTGATAGGTTCTTAAAGGATGCTCATTCTTGGTGGTACTTCCATGGACAATACTTTCAAAATTTGCAGCCCCTTGCAATCAAAATTTTATCACAAGTAAGTTTAATAAATTTTCATATTTTAGTTTTAAAAGTTTCATAATTCCATTTATAAATTTTTAATTGTTTACTTTGTCTTCATAGGTTGCTAGTTCATCCGCATCTTAGAGGAATTGGAGCACATATTCTTTCATCCACTCAGTAAAGCGCAATAAATTGCTGTCAAAAAAAGCGGAGAACTTAGTATATGTGCATTCCAACTTGCGTCTCCTTTCACACAAACAACCTAACTACAAGGACGGGGAGACGAAGTTGTGGGATATAGTGCCAGAGGATACTGACTTGGATGCTTGCAGTTCCCAACATATTGCATATGAGGATGAGGATATCCAACAGGAGCATGGGCACAATAGTAGTGCTAGTGATGGTGCCATTGGCACTACTTGTGATTCATCTAGTCTTCCTACTTCATCTAATATCAATGTTGACATTGATATGGATGATCTAGAGAATCCATATGATGATTAAAACTTTAAAAGTGTTGTAATATTGAACTTGAAGTTTGAACAATGAATATTTATCATGCATGTTTTAAATGACATTCAAGTTTATGGTGGTTTTGTTGTTTATATGATGTTATCAGTTATG
Organism: Sequoia sempervirens; assembly: GCA_007258455.2. Taxonomy (NCBI): domain Eukaryota; kingdom Viridiplantae; phylum Streptophyta; class Pinopsida; order Cupressales; family Cupressaceae; genus Sequoia; species Sequoia sempervirens. The sequence continues at coordinate 22,486 of VDFB02362825.1, read as the reverse complement.
TGATATTCTAATCCTAATTCATGCTTCTAAGCTGCATATATATATACATATATATATTTACATATTTTGTAATTTGTACTAACAAACCCAAGACGAACCGAACCCACCCCCCAAAAACTTTTGCCGAACCGGCGAACCGAACCCGAACCCGAACCGGCTACTTAGATTTTTTCCATCATGCCAACCATGTACTGGGGGGGTGGGGGAGGTGGCATTAAATGGAAGTTAGTGACTCTTCCAGGCAAACCCCCAAATGATTTGCAAGGGGATTTAGGTTTAAATCCCGATGTGTCCTCAAAAAAAACTGCCAAATCATTTAGGGACATTGCTGCAGAAAATGAATGTAGTTTTATCCCCACGACAGCAAGCTTCATTAAGGGTGACAATGGAAACCCCGGGTGCTTCCAACAACAAAATGGTGGCAGAGGTAAGAAACCTCCTAATAACCCTAGAAAATTTTGCATCATTCCTAATGCCGAAATGGCCAAAGCCCTAGATAATGAAGAAAGGAGATTAAAAAATGTATCAATCTTTCTTGCAGCCCTAGATTGTAATAAAATTTCTTCACAGAAGTTTCTTGATGATGGGATTCATAATGTTTGGAAAAAAAAAATAGGGTTACAACACACCTTTTGTAGGATGATACAAAAGGGTTTGTTTCTAGTTTTTTTCAAGAATTGTGAAATGCAAAAGAAACTCACTGATAAAGAATTCTAGACAATTGGAAATTCGGTGTTTAGAGTCATTGCTTGGTCCCCGAATATGGTAAATGAAGAGGTACTTGCCCTCTCATACCCTAGATGGATAACATTAAAAAATGTACTGCCATTATTGTGGGCAGTAATACCACAATTAGTGTCCCAATTCAGGAAAGCCATTAGAATAGAGGAAACCAGAAGCACCCTACTCCACGTGGATGCCAAAATCCTTATGTCAATTACTCTCAGGGTGAAAATCCCGAAGGAAATTGAACTTGAAACAGAGAATTCCATTCTAAGTTGTAAAATAGAACTCCTGGGGAGTACATGCATGTTTTCTCTGCAAAAGGGAGGGGCATGTGAGAAAAAATTGTCCAATCCTCAAATCAGAGAAACAAATTAAATTGGAAATTCGGTGTTTAGAGTCATTGCTTGGTCCCTGAATATGGTAAATGAAGAGGTACTTGCCCTCTCATACCCTAGATGGATAACATAAAAAAATGTACTGCCATTATTGTGGGCAGTAATACCACAATTAGTGTCCCAATTCAGGAAAGCCATTAGAATAGAGGAAACCAGAAGCACCCTACTCCACGTGGATGCCAAAATCCTTATGTCAATTACTCTCAGGGTGAAAATCCCGAAGGAAATTGAACTTGAAACAGAGAATTCCATTCTAAGCTGTAAAATAGAACTCCTGGGGGAGTACATGCATGTTTTCTCTGCAAAAGGGAGGGGCATGTGAGAAAAAATTGTCCAATCCTCAAAAACAGAGAAACAAATATTAGAAATCGGCATGTAGGACCTAAAACAAAATTTAATGATAACTCAAAAACATTAAAAAGTGGGGGTATTGAGAGCAATGAAAGCTCTAAAGATGGATCCCCCCAAATTCGGTAAATCCGTGGATTGAAATCTCAGAGCTCATGCAAGTTAACAAAAAATCTCTTGATTCTCAGATAGACCCTTTAGGGGCCTCGGACATTGATTTAGAGTTATCACCTGAAGAGGCTGATCTGCTCTCAAGGAAGGGAGAGGCCTTAGATGATAACAAAATTAATGATGCTAAATTAAGAGATTCAAATAAGAAAATAACAAACCCTAGCTCAAAGGAGCCAAGATTGCTCCCACCCGAGATAGGGGACCAAAGGATGGGTAATGAAAACCCAAGAAAGGATATAGCCAAACCTTTGGGGCAAAAGAAAAATGCCCAAGAACTAGTCCTGGATAAGATTAAACAGCAAATAGCGATTAATAACAGACTCATAAATAATACTAAGTCTAGAATGGAAATAAATGATAACACAAATGAAGAGGTTGCCCCTACAAAGACTCAATCTAATATGGGGAAGAAAATACTAAAAATAGGGAAAACTGCTCCAGGCAGAATTGAAAAAATTTCAAAGAGAAAAAAACTTGTATCCTGTTGACCAGAATGCAGAACAAAAAATTCAGATTCCAGGGCAAAAACAGGATGATAAGAGCGAAGATATAGTGTCATCTACCTTGGAAAAGGAAATTTGAAAAGTCTCATATATGATTACCAATTCACAAATTGAGGTGAACAAAGACGATGAGGATTCTCCTCTATCAATGACAGATTTGGGGCAGCCAAAGACTACCCTTAGACCAGCCATGGACAAGAAGAACCTCTCAAATAATGATGAACACATAAAGGAAATTTTGAACTCCCGGGAAGGAAAAAAGCCGCCTTTAAAGATCGAGACCTGCAATAAAGGAAATGAGCCTTATACTAGTTACAAGCAAGAGAATGAGACCCAAACACTAGTATTAGATTAGAGGCCTGTAATGGAAAATAACCAAAGCTTCTTCAATATTTTGAAACCAACAAGAAACAATGAGAACTTAGACAAGGAAAAAGTCATAGAGAGGCATTAGCTTCAAGAAAGCTTGAACAGTAATCTTCAAATTGAAGAGAATCCACAAGATGAAAGGGGAGACGGCTCTTTTGTAAATAATTGGCTAAAACAAAAATAGGACTCTGTCCCTTATCAAAAAGAATAGCTAAACAAAGATTATTCTTCCTAAATGCTTTAAAGGATTTAAGAACTCGGAAGAAGGCCCACGGGAAATGGAATTAGATGACCTTTAACTGTACTGATTGGAACATCAAGGGACTAGAATCCCCAAATAGAAAATATAACAGAAGAAGATACCTAAATCAAGAAAAGCATAAAGATGCAACACTATTACAAGAGGTCAAAGCAGTTAATTTTAACTTGGAAACAAATCTCAAATTCATATGGAGGGATTCCTCTTATTATGTAACAAAGCACGAAAAAGGCAAAGGAGGGGCTGCAATCCTTCTTGCCAATTGCTAGACCAAATGGGTAAAAGCCCATGAAACCTCACCATGCGACAGGGCAGTATGGGTTATATTATTGAAAAAGATAATAGAAATTTGGCATATGCTCTATATATGCTTTAAATGGTTATAGACAAAGATGTGAACTATGGGATTCGATAAGCAACTTACAAGATGTACCATGGATTATAGGGGGGGATTTTAACATGATTGAGAATATGGAAGACAAAACAAGGGGTTTTGACATGGGATGGAAAGGTAATGAAAATTTCTTCTGGTATAAAATGAAAAACAGACTTAGACTCTTGGATCCTTTAGAGGGTACAAGAAAAGAGAACAAAAACATATGGTTTCCTGGTGTAACTATCAAAAAGGGAGCAAAAGAATATATTGTAGGTTGGATAGATTCTATGCACATAAAGAAGTCTTTCAATTTGACCAAGGAGAAGGGACAAACAGCAGAGTGAAGGTCCACCCTTGGACACTTTCAAATCACCACCTGGTCACAGTTAAAATCTTATTGAAGATTCAACCCGATATAATAAAGAAGGAAAAAAAGTTTTTCCTAAACACAAGCCTTCTAAACAATGAGGACTGCAATGATGCAATCTTCACACTAAGAGAAATTAACAAATGGATGCATAAGAATGCCTCATGCATAGAAAGGTGGAATGTCAACATAGAGGGTTGGCAAAAAGTATTCCGAACAATTGGGGAACAAAATGCAAAGGATTAGCAAAAAAAAGAAAACATACTACAAGAAAATCTCTTGAAAGCTGAAAACAGGATTCAAGAAGACCCCAAAAACCTAGACTTGAGCAAGGATCTAATAACCATTAAAGGGGAGCTAAGAAAAATTCAAAATCACAAAGATCAAGGGCTAAAGAAGATATTAAAACTAAATTGAGTTACCCATGGAGACAGAGAATCAAAAAAAAAAATTCAGAATGCTAAAAGCTAAGGAATCAAAAGAAAAGATTAATTAGTCTAGCAAGAAGATGGTCTGGTAAAAGACCCCAAGGAAATCCAAAAGAGTTTCTACCAATTCTACAAAGACCTATTCACCTCTGAATGTAACAACCCTCGCAACACAAAAGCAAGAGAGGATTGCAAGAAGTAGATCCCTGCAAAGGTTTCAAAACAAGATGTTGAACGTTTGAATAAGCAAATATCAAAAGAGGAAATTAAAAGAGCTATTCTAGCCCTAAACAATGACAAATCTCCAGGTGTGGATGGAATGCCAATAGAGTTTTACAAAAAGAATATAGAGTGGAGAAGCAAGGATCTCAAGTCTACGAAGAGGCTACAGAAAATGGTTCTTTAGGTAAATCTATAAATAAGGGGATTATCAAGTTATTCCCCAAAGGAGACAAAACCTTAATAAAAAATTGGAGGCCCATAATACTCCTTAATGTCACCTATAAAATCTTTGCAAAAGCCATTGCCTTGAGGCTTTTAGAAATCCTCCCAAAGATCATCAATAACACCCAAACTAGCTTCATAAAAGGGAGGTATATACTTGAAAATCTACTAACTATTCGGGAAGCAATGGAGTGGACAAAACTGTCCAACCAAAACATAGGAATGTTGTTGGTTGACTTTGGGAAGGCCTATGATAGAGTAGAGCAGCCTTTTATAACAATGGTCCTTGAGACATTTGGATTCCCCAAGAGATTTTGTCAAATGATAAAAACCTTAATGAAAGATGCACTGCCCAAGTTGATGTAAATAAAGCATTGACAGAGGAATTTGAATTGCAATCATCTATAAAACAAGGATGTCCTCTAGCTCCATCACTGTTTGTCATTGTTGCAAACGCACTTCACTATATCCTAAGGGACCCAACATTAAGCCCAAGGGTAAAAGGGATTTCACTTCCAAATGATGATGAACTAATCAATTTACAATTTGCAAACGATATAGCCCTTTTCATTAACCTGGAAAAAGAAAACTTTGGAAATCTAATGGAGAAGTTGAATTTCTTTGGCATAGCTACAGGAGCAAAAATATCTAAAGTAAGTCTACCATGCTGAGTTAGGATATCTCCCAACCAGATTGGTTTAGTGAATATGAGCTTCAATGGGGAGGCCCGAACAAAATTGTCAAGTATCTAGTGATACCATTTGCGGTAAGCCCCAATCTAAAGGATATGTGGGACTGGGTGAAAAATAAAATTGAAAAAAAGCTAAGTAACTAGAATAAACAATACCTTTCAATAGTTGGAAGAGCTCAAGTTTGTCAAAAGATACTATCATCTTATAATATTTACTATGCATCTATTTGGCTCTTTAGCAGCTATCAAATTGAGGAAATCCAAAAGAAAATTAGACAATTCTTATGGTCAAATGGTAAAGGAAAAAAGAAAGAAACATGCAATCAAATGGGAATGGTGTTGCATGGAAAAACAAAAGGGTGATCTAGGACTAAAAGATCTAAAAAAGCAAGGGACAGCATTGGCAACAAAATGGATCTATAAGGTTAAAGGGAATGAACCATGGAAAATACTAATTAGAAATAATATAAGAAGAGTGTCATGTCACCTTTTCCTAGGCAATTATCAGTTGCAGTGGTTAGTCTACCAATTGGTCCTCGTAGGCTAACAGGATGGTTAGGGGGGCCCTCTAAGGGCATTTATTGGGTAATCAGTCAATCATTTGGATCTTGTTAGTGTCTCCCAGCTCAAAATATTCCAAGGTTTTCATTGTGCACCTCTTGGAGCATTATTTGGACACTTTTGTCCATACTTACTATTTATAATAAGTCACAGGGGTTATTCGCATGGTTGAATGGCAGTATTACTATATTGGGCATGATGGCAAATTTCTATCTGGATTTATCTTGGCTTTATCATAGTCCTATGTATTAAGCTTTAATAACGTCAATAATAAAGTTAAATTAAAATATTTAACTTTATGCATTATTTATATATTTTAATGACTTTATGATAAAGGTGATATAAGGGGTCTTTTTAAAAGATTATTTTATTTCATAAAGTGGCGCCAACTTAAAGGAGATATAAAAGGCGGGAAATAAATTAAATGAAATAATTTTAAATTGCCAACTTGGGCGTGGGAATTGGAGGGAAATATAAAAGCCCTTTTGTGAGCTCATTTGCACATTCATGTTTTGGAAGAAATTTGATAAGGGTTTTTGCAGGTTGAACTGGAGAGTTTGAAAATCTCAACTTCATTGAGAACGAAAACCCTCACGAGGAACAACATGCTATAGGAGTAAAAGATCTCTCAAGGCTGCTTGCGAATTAACTCCATTTTAGGGGTTGTGCTTGTGCTTCAAAGATTGTTTGATCGATTGTTCGTTTGAGAAATTGTGAAGTCTCCACAAAGAAAATCTCAAAGTCAAACATTGGGGTTTGCTACAAGAGGATATTAAAGGTGAAAACTATTCTAATTCATAGGCATATTTGATTCAATTCCCAGCTGATCGAATGCTAAGCAATATTAATTTGAGGCACTAGAAATTATATTTGTTTTGGGGAGGCATTTGGAAGGAGCTCTTGCATACATAAAATGGGGCCCAAATAGCCTTATTCATTTACAGCCTTTGTAATGAAACAACAGCCCACTAATATATAGCCATACCCCATAAGAAGACTCCTAGGGATGGCATGGACTCTTTGAAGGGTAAAAGAAAGAGGCGATTGGTTAAATGCTGGTCAAACCATATAGAAGACCAGTTTAGTTGGGACGTGGGCCTATCCTATTGCTGGGCGTTTGGTTTATGGTTGATGTGCTGGATACAGTAACAGCAAACTGAAGTGATAGAGGAATTTCGAGGTCACTACAAGCTCATATTAAGCCAGTTCGATCTGAGTGGCATCAAGGAGTCTCCATAAGGATTAGACCTGCTAGTCGTCAAGGTTAGACATTTGCATTTATTCAAAACTGCAACTCTGTTATATTTGCAGCAGACTGTTAAATTGTCCAAGTGCAAACTGTTTGTTATTCTGTCACTTGAAGTGAATGGTAATGTTCATGTTTGTATTCCAAGCTCTTTAAAAAATTTGTTATATGCTTATGGGAGATTGTGATAAAACCATGCTATGCAAACTGAATACAAATTAACCATCACTACAGTGGAAGTAATAAAATAAAGTTTAGAACAACAGTCAAGTAATTGTTTGACAAAATGCCCCATATGTCAAACTGGAATAATCTGAGCAAAAATTGCAAAGTCCAAATCCACATCAGGGTGGGACATTACAAAGAGCTGTTCCAAAACAAGACAAATATTGGAAGAACATGCTTCTCTGTGACCTAGTCTTTGGTAAATTCCCAGTGTCCCTGGCTGGTTCCAATATATTAAAGAGCATTTGGAAAGCTTGGAAAATATGCAAAGATGCTATCCTAAATAAATGCCAAATAGAGGAGGACCTAAACAAAGTATACCATTTGAGATCCGTTTGGTGGAATACTTTCCACAAAAATAAGCCCCTGGCACTTCTACAAGGGTGCTCTGCAAAGGCTTGGATAGAAATGGAATCTCTCACTTCCAAAGCATAATGAAAGATGACCATTTAAAAGAGTGGGATTCACTCAGACATGAGTTCGATATCCCTCAAACTCAGAAAAGAACCTATGACCTGATTAAAAAACAAAATCTGATAATGAAAACTAACAAATCTTCTGATAATGATGACTTGCAGGAATTTGAGTGGCTGAAAGATAACAGCTTTGCAAGGCTAAAAGAAAAAGAGATCTATAAGATGCTAGCAGATCCCCCAGACCTATCTGAGTACATAAACAAAGGGTGGAACATGGATCTTACCCATAAACAATGGGATAAAGTAGGTTTTGTCATATTTGGAACAATGTCTTGGAACCCAAAAAAGTAGGTTTCAGATGGCTATTGATCTTGCAGAGAGAGACCGTCACAACCCGAATGTTTGTGATATCTGTAAAAAATCTGAAACTGTTAATCATATCTTCTTTGACCTTTTTTTTGCAAAAGAAATTTGGAGCTTGTTTCAAATAGATTCAGTGGGATGGGGAGATTTGAAAGATAAAAGAAAAAAGAAAATTTTAATGGGAAAAATAGAAGGAATAGGGAAACTTAATAATCTTTTCTGGCTAATCTTTTCTAAAGAAATTTTATGGTGTATTTGGAAAGCTAGGAATGATGAGAAATACCAAGGCATTAGGAGAGCTCTTATGAGTCTTATAGAAGACCCACCATTCATAATGTTTACATGCAGGTATCTATCACAGTTCAAGTGGCTAAAGAGAAGTTCAAAAAACTGATGGAGAGTGGCAAAGTCAAAATAACTAAACAGGAGGTAGCATATGCGAGCCAATGGCTGTACTACAAAGGAATCAGCAAGCCAGACCTGGGTGACTTCATGAGGGAGGAAAGAAACACCAGCAAAGCCAAGCAAAGAATGCAGCAAAAGAAAAAAGAGACTAACAATATTAATACAACAGCTCTGATTATGTATTCCATGATGTATATGATCCTTTTTGCAGATGAGAAGAGGTATTTGTATATGATCCTTTTTGTAACAAAAACAACAAAGAAATCAGGATAGTAAACAGAAGCTCTGTGGGGTATATACCATCAGTTAGAATCTGCTCCAATTATATGATGACACCAATGTAAACAAAATGTAAATCTTGATCATTGTGATCACTTTTGTAAACTATAATGAATACAAAAAAAATGCTATAATTAGCTGAGGCTTGAAAGAATTTAATAAATTTAAACATATACATTTAGATGAATTCTGTGTACCTTGAAATCATAAATATAATCTACTTTCAGTAAAAGTAAACAAAATTTTCCATAAAAATCCATGCAAACCTTCAAATCACGTATTTAAATAAGACTTCAAACTAATTAAATAAATACTACTCGCAATGAATAATTCATGTACCTTGATGTCAACAATTTCATCTACTTTTTGTAAAGGTAAACTAAAAACTGTAAATAAAAATTCATGTAAATCTCAAAACATGCAATAAGTGGCCATCTTACACATATTACTCAAGTTTAAATTTCACTCAAAAGTGAAAATGGAAACCACATGTGACTCAAAGCCATCAGTTTAACCTGCTTTCTGGAAAGTTAAGCTAAAAGTTGTTTGTACTCTGTATAATTCATGTAATTTCAGCAATGCCATGCTTTAACTTCAAATTATTTAGCACAGAAAAATAAAGAAATAAATATGTTGAGGTCATCCATTTAACCTACTTTTTGTAAAGCTAAACTACAAATATTTGGTCAAGTCATGTAAACCTAAAAAATGATATTATTGGTTAGGTGTTTTGAATATTTATCAAATTTAAATTTCACTTAAAACGAAAAATACAGTTGCATCAATGCTGTCAATTTAACATACTTAACTGAAACTTCAATTTATTAAAAAAATTCAAATATTTGTCAAGGTCAAATATATATATATGCAGTCAAATTAACCTACTTCCTTCCTATAAAGCCAAACCTATGTTGCTGGGTATGCCCCCCCCTCAAAGCTCAATCTTGTACCAAACTGATCCAAGTACCAATCCCAAGGTGAACCTTGTGGTATCCAAGGGCCACCCAAAGAATTTAAAAAATCATTTTTTAAAAACATTATTTTATTTTTATAAACAAAAAAGGTGTCAAATACCTTATTTTTCCCTCAAGTAATAAAATTGTGAAAATGGCATGTACCATTAAGGTTTGTGAGAGGTTTCAGCGTCTTAATTTGGCTTGCCGGGCAGGGGTTTTTCCCTAAGTTACCGGTTCGGGTTCGGGGACGGGTTCGGGTACGAGAACCCGATACGTGGGTACGGGCAAAATTTTTTTGGGGGTTTGGGTACGTATGGGTACGTGTGTATATATATATATATATATTATAAATCTATATATATGTATTATATATACAAAAAAATAAGAGAAATATAGATAATTGTAAAACTAAATCATTTCATAGTATGATACTTGATCATTGATCAATGCCAAATGCCAAAGATAAATATTCACGATCATTGATCATTGATCGAACAAGATTCATCATACATTTACCCTGGCAAACACATTCCCAGGTCTGAGATATTTATAAACTCATTGTATTACTTGTAACTACTGTTCATTCTATTATCTGGTGTTATAAATCAATGTATTTGCTGCTACAAATAGACTGTGAGAAGTTGTAAAAGATTATAACCTTGTCTTAGATTGAGTACAGACTTTCTTCTATCTGCTGTTAATTTTCTGAGGATTAACTTCATACATCAGTTCTAAATAGAACACAGGAAGTTCTTGCAATAAGTCTGAATATGCTTAGTAAACTATGAAATGATCAATGCTGTTTTAGGGTTAGGAGGAAAAAATTTTTTAAAAAAAGAGTTTTTTAATCAATTTTGGGCCCTTTTTTTTAACTTGGCCCATGGGTTCGCCTCGTTCGTGGTTCGGTACTGGCACGCATTGCGGTGCGCCAGCCAAAGATCAGGTTCGCTGTGGTTCGGGTGCGCGAATCCCGGGCGAACTCCACGCTGTTGGCGCGACTCGTATGCTACTCCAAAGACGCACTCCACAGCATTTAACTCAACCGGTATGCACTAACCGTCGGTGGCCCGCGGGTACCAATCCAGAATACGTTTTTCCCCTTCAACCCCATCGAGGCATTACCAAATCCACACGATGGGCACCACCCTCACCTATCAGTTCTACCCAAGACCCCCACTAATTATTGGGATCTCTTGTCACATAAGAAACTTGATTACAATTAAATGCGAGAAGAATTGGGATCTAACTCTTGAGTGTGCTGACATGTACATTATTGTAACACAACTTGCCAAAAACCTCTTTATATAAGGCAACTTCTACATATGACATGGCTAGTGGAAGTGACTGTTGGCAGATGGTCAGTGCTCCCCTCGGGATTCAAGACATGGACTAACCGCCTCCCATGGATCCATTAACTCTGACAACTGTATTGAGCATTAATAGGTCGATCTTTTGGTGCAACAACAACCATGGGGCCAATAATTGGTATCAGAGCCAAAGGTTTCGAGTTCAAACCCCCTCGGGTAATGTTACGGAGGAGATTGTTGGCAGATGGTCAGCACTCCCCTCGAAATTCATGCCATGGACTAGCTGCCTCCCGTGGATCTGTTAACTTTGACGGTTGTATCGAGCATTAACAGGTCGATCTTTTGGTGCGACGGCAACTGTGGGGCCAACAGTGACATTGTAACTCATTGTGGTTCAAATGAAATTCAACCAAATATTGACTTTGATGCTTGTGATGAAATGCAATATGAAGACTATTGAATATTGATTGTAATTTTCATTGTTTATTGACATTTGACGAGTAACTAATTATGAATTTATAAGTCTTCTCTTTTTCATATTGTTAGGTACTTAAATATTTTGTTTATTAGCAATTATGAGTATCACTGTTTTTATATTTTATGAAACCCAAAGAAAAAAATTGCCGTACCAGCAAACTGAAAAATGAAAAATGTCTATAATAGATAGTCATATAAACCTTACAAAAATGTTGTCCATAACTAAAGCTTCTAAATTATTAAACAAATATAGATATCCCTCAAGATAATATATAAATATGTGTGTTGAGACTGTCAATCTAACCTGCTTCCTATGAAGCTAAACTGAAAAATGTCTCTGGAAAATTCATATAAACCCCAGAAATGCAAAATATAGCTGAGCCTAGAAATTATTAAAAAAATAGATATCAACTGAGACAAAAAAATAAACGAACATGCCTTTAAGTCATCAGTTTAACCTATCATGCAAAGCTAATCTGAAAAATGTCTACAAGTTTATAAAACTTGAAAATATTATACATAACAAACACTTAAAATTATTAAAATTTGCATATCACTCAAGATAAAAAATAAATGCATGTGCTTTGAGGCCGTCAGTTTAACCTGTTGTGTAAAGCTAAATTGAAAAATGTCGGTAAAAAATTATATTAGCTAAGAAACACTACACAGCCTTCGGATTATTTAACAAATATAACTCTTACTCAAGATTAAAAAATAAATAAATGTACCTTGAGGCCATCAATTTAACCTATTATGTAATGCTAAGCTTTAAAATGTTGGTTAAAAATCATATAAACCTTAAAATTTCTATGCATAACCCTAGGTTTCCAATTGTTTAACAAAATGAAATTTCACTCAAGACGAAATATAAACACATTTTCCTTGAGACTGTCAATTTAACCTACTTCCTGTAAAGCTAAACGAAAGAATGTCTATAAAAGATTATATAAACCTCAGAAAGGCTATAGTAGATAAGGCTTGGAATTATTTAGATACATGGCATTGCCAGAGACTTCCAAATATCTATCGAGTTTATATATAACTCGAGGTAAAATAAATAAATGTGACTGGAGGTCTTAAATTTAACCTACTTTCAGAAGATCTTTGACTGAAATTTGTCTGTAAAATTCATTAGAATCCAAATGCTGCTGAATCTAGGTCGTTTTGCAGAAAATAATCTCAAATTTAAAACACAAATCGAGTTACGTGCATACCTTTATGTAAAGATATATAAAAACTTATTTAAATTTTGAAAAATTTCTTACCTGACGATTTACAATGCTGTGAATTGCGTGATGATTTATCAATGGGAACGTATCTGAATTTTTCATGTTTGTTACAGATGAGTACTCTATCGAAAGGTACTGTATCTACATTTTTATTACCGTTTGCATTTCTAGAAAAAAGCATGGTTTAAGCGGGCTTTTTTCAGACACAAAAATTTACATCAATTGACCGCAATTTTGCAGTTAGCCTATTCAAACACCAAGGGTTATTGCCGTCTTCTATAAATTTAGGTTTTTAACATGTTGAGGTTTTGGCGCGCCTGTACGGATGAATTTATGATTTGACACGTTTGGCTTTCAATGCGGCTGTTTGAAGGCCTCTAGCGTAAAGGCGGCAACGCCCTCTCGTTATAGACTGAATATTGGAAACTCAAAATGCATGTTTGTGATTTATATACATTTCTTAGAATGTGATATATGAAACTTCGTGGGGAATCAATCATGTTTTTTTATATGGATATTTCTATATATTTTTTTAAAACTTCGAATCAAAAAATTTTATATGGAATTATTGATTTTATTTTAACTTTTATGATTGTATGATTGTATTTAGATACTTTTAAATAAAATATAATTGAAATTTTAAAAAGACTTGCATGATTGAATGATGATATTTTAGATAGACTTTCAAAAAATTATAAATTATTTAACAAGTGTTTGTGTTTCTAATTTTGTAATGATTGTAATTGTAATTGTAAATGTAATTACATTTCTAATTTTAAAATTTATTATATTTTCATTAATTATATTGATCAAGATACAGCAAGAAGATCCAAAATGCAGAAAGAAAAAGAAACATAGGTTTTTTGCATTTTCTGGGGTTCACGTCTCTTCGCTTGCTATCTTTGGGTCCCATAGGCTGCTTGGCCTCGTGGACGTGATTAAAAACATTCATTCATTCATTAATTATAAAATTATATAAATATACCCGCGATAATTAGGTGGGGGTAATGTCATGTGCTGCTGTGAAAGAGCATTGCCTACTTGGCGCGGTTAGTACGGGGGTAGGTTGGTGAAGTTATTGCTAGTCCTTTCGTGTGTGTTGTGTGGTTGGACTCTATGATCCGTAGGGTTGTAAAGGACTATTACCGAAGCTGAGGACAGAAAGATTTATTCTAGCACGAATCATGGGTGTTAAGAGGTGGCAAATGGTGCTTTGGAGCTCATTTCAACTTTGCAAATATGGTGAAGGCCTGGTTTGGAGTTTGCAGTCATGGAAACTCTTGTGCATCTGGTTTCCACGAGAAAGCTTTGGGCTTTCCTTGGCAAGATTACGGAGAACCGCCTCCATTCTGTCTTCAAAGAATGGGACCCCTTGGTGTTGGGGGCTGTCAAACTAGTGTTAGGAAAAGAATTCATGTTGTCCACAAAGAGATACAGAACAAACGTGGACATCGCCTCCAGGTTCGTTGTGGCTCTGCTCGACTTGGAGTTGTCGAAGGCCATGGTATTGCTAATGGCAAGGAAGTTGGGCATGGTGGACCTATTAGGCGGAGTTGAGGACGTCATAATTATTATTGAGTTGGGAGTGGGGATACCACGGCCTCGAGATATGGCGAGAGCTTTCTTATCTGACATCTGTGTGAAACTATATCCATTTATTCTGGACATGAAGGAGCATGAGCTTGGTGAGCACAGGCTGCAGGCACAGTGGGGCGTAGAATATTTGAAGGTTTTCCTGTATTTAGAGGAGACACCAGAGGTGGACTGGAAGGGGAATTTTAGGGAGTACCTTCTAGAGGAGGGCGTGTTTCCTGAGTGAAGACAATGGTCTCCTTTTTTGCGTCGTGCTCAGGTTTAGCAATAGTAAGGTGTGGATACAGGCCTGGAATTTGATGGTCTATTTGACCGTTTTTTGCATTTTGGACCGTATATTACAACCTAAAAATTTAGTAGACCGTATTATTTGACTTGTTATATTTTTATATAACCGTAAATATGACTTTTAAAATTATTATTAAACCGTAAAAAATTATTGTAGTATATATATAATGTTTATTATAAAAATATAAATTAGTTTAGAATTGGAATAATTCTTTGTAATTTCACTTTATATTAATATATATAATTTATAATATTTATTAATTCAAAATCTCTTCAAAATAGAATCTTTTCAAGATTAAATATAGTTCTTTCTAATTTTTAAAATATTTTTAACAATAAAATTTAAGATTTTAACATGTTTACTAATAGTTATCATTGCTTTATATTAATATATATGATTTATAATCTTTATTATAAAAATATATATTAATACAAAATCTTTTCAAAATAGAATATAATTGTTTTTTAACTTTTTGAATATTTTAACAAGATTTATTTTCTATATGAATTTAGAAAATTCTTGTTAATTGTCACAGTAAATTTAAGATTTTTACATTTATTTCTAATTATCAATATTTTTTTAATTTTACATTTTTTTTTAATATATATAGGATATCCATATGAATAACATAACACAAATTTTCACTATTTTTTCAACAACATTTATTTTACAACATTTTGTTTATAGTGATTAGTGATTCAAGCTTTGATTATTTTTTAATAGGTTTGAAAGTGATATTTAATTTTTTTTGACAGTTGATTTTTTTCATAAAACGAAGTGACGTGGTGCATTTAAAATGAACAAACCGTGAAAAAATTTCATATGACGGTGTAGGTAGCCGAGGAGGCCAGAGTGGTACATCAAATTCCAGACCTGTGTGGATATAGCTTTGGGATTTTGTGTCTAGTGTATGGTGAGTCCTAGGTAGTGTTAGTTTGTTGTTGGGTGTCTAGTCATCATGTGTTAGGTGGTATGGAGTTTTGAGAGGAACAAGAATATGTGTTTGGAGTTGGGGTTTGCTGGTATGGGTTGGACTAGTGGGGTTTTGTTAAGGTAAAAGCATTGTAAAGAGAAATCACGGTGTTGAATGTCATAAGAGGATGGGGAAATGGTGATCATCTCAAGTAGGGGTAGCACTATAAAGCTTTTAATATCAATACAAGACTTCGTTTACGAACCAAAAAATTATTTAAGTATAATTTTAAATTAATTTATATAATTATAATTGTAATAATAAAGGTAATTGTAAACTTGAATTTTTAAATATAATTATTTTTAAAATTTATATTTTAATTTTTTTAATTAATTTTTATGTTAATTAAAATTATTTTTAATATTTTAAGTCAAAACGTTATTGAGGCATATTAATTTAATATATTGATATAATATATAATCTAATATACTAAATCATTAAAATTTAAAATATAGTGTTAATATATATTTTATTTTAAAAGTTTTGAATATGTCTCTTTGGTGAAAATTGCAAAGGAGGCTTGCAAAGGAAATAAAAGTGATTGGGACTACAAAAGAAATAAGACTTGAATGAATGCAGCCTTTTAGAAGTGTAATGTATGTGAAGAAACCAAGGAGGATATTGACCATACTCAATTTGCAATAATATGCGAGAGTTATTGGTCCCTGTTGAAGAGATGGATTAGAATGTACAATCTACCTCTTGAATTATGGTCAGAGGAATGTCTGGAAAATATATGCAAATCTTTAAGCACCCTGATAGACAAAGACATTTCATTGTTGGAAGATAATTCTTATTTGTATGCAAGGGTTCAAATCATAGTGATTCAAAGAATCCCCTGTGATATTAAATTGAAAACATCACAAGGCATATGGGTTCTAATGGTTGAAGTTGAAGAAACCAATTTCTTTTATTTGAACCGCATGAGACAAAATCATGTGATAGCAAATTGCTCCAAGTTGATCAAGAAGGATATATGGAGATAGAAGGTGAAGGGACTGTTAATTGAGACATAGAAACCTAAGGAAATAAGAAAATAAATGAAATAATTGGCTCAGTGTAAGAAGGTGGTGGAACTAGAAAAACCCAAGAACATCACATCACCAAGTTTGGATCCTCAAATAGAAAAGGTGGTTAAATCTTTGAAGATTCAGATTGGGTTAGAAGATGGAATTCCAAAGTCCTCTCCAATTTCCCCCACTTTGTGGACAATAAAAGCAAACGGATCGAAGGAAAAATTAATGAAAGCCTGGAGATAACAGACAAGAACCAGAACTTGGAGATGGATAGTGATGAAGGTGATTACGATGAACTACGTATCACACACACAAGATGCATCTCATAGATGACATCCCAGATTTTGGCACTCAATTCAAGCATAGATAAGAAGAAAGGACAGAAATCAAATAAACAAAGCATGAAAAACTCACAAAGGAGAAAGGTATAACAAGCATTATTTTTTTTTTGTTGAATGCTAAGGGAGGGAAACCCTCCCTTAAGAGGCCATATAGATATTAACATGGAATTTTAGGGGCCTAAATGCCTCTAACAAACAATGATTAGATAAGCATCAAATAGAAAAACAAATTCAAATCTTAATACAAGAAACAAAGATTGAAGCTGAAGGAAAGAAGGAACTCAATATGTCCAAATAGGAAGAAGAATACTCCAAGGCATATGGATCTACCAATGGTCTTGGAATACTCTAGTGTGTCAACAGTATAATGGTACTTAAGAAAATTGCAAAAGGAGTAGAATTGGCTTCTATGTGAGGTGAGGTGTTTAAGAGTTAACTTAAATTTCTTTGTGTTCAATATATACAGGCCTGTCAAAAAGCATGATAAGGTAGAGATATGGGAAATCCTAAGTAATATGGTGGTCGATCTTCAAGGAAGGTTGATCTAGTTATGGGAGGTGATTTTAACTCAATACTTAGATGTAAAGAAAAGTGGGGGTACCAATAAGATCCCTACATTGATGGCAGATTTTAGACAATTTGTCATTACCACAGATCTACTAGATGCACAAACTAAGAATGGTTCCAACACATGGACGAATAGGAGAGAAGACTTTACCCTAATCAAGGAGAGATTGGATCAATTTTTATACTCTTAGGAATGGCTGGAAATTAACATCACAATGGAATCTAGAATCCTCCCACTTGTAAGATCAAATCACATGCTTGTAGAATTAACAATAAAAATGGAGAAAGGAAATAGCAGAAGCTCGTTCAAGTTTGAAAGAATGTGGTTAAGGAAGATAGAACTAGTGGAGCTAATCGAACAATTATGGAATCTGGCTCCCTAATGTGTAGGCACCAAAAGCTTTGTATTAAAAAAAAATGCAATACATTAAAAGCAAGCTCACAAAATGGAATGGAACAATATTCAAAAGCACCTTCATGGAAAAAGAAATGATAGAAACAAAATTAGAAAACCTAAATGAGAAAATTATTGCAAATGGAATGTTTCAAGAAGACTTCCAATTGGAGAAAGCATTAATGAAAGAATATAATGAAATGTTAGCCAGAGAGGAAGAATACTAGCAAGCAAAGTCACAAGAGATGTGGCTTATGGAGGGAGACTCTAACATAAAATTCTTTCATAAAATAACAAAGTTAAGGAAAGCACAAAACAAGATAACAATAATATGCAACCATGAAGGAAGAATGTTAGAGTCAATAGAAGAACTATAGAGTGAAGCCATAAGTCCCTTTCAAAACTTGTTATCACCAGACAATTCTTGGGACGCACTAAAATATGGTAATCTACTAAACAATATTCCAAGACTCATAGCTATCCAGAGGAGAATGAAAAGTTAATGGCCCCATTCATAATGGAAGAAGTTCTAGTGACTACCTTCCAACTACATCCTGAAAAATCACCTAGCCTCAATGGGTTCCTTGCACTCTTCTATCAAGAGTGTTGGTATTTTATAAAAATGGAAGTCTGGGAGTTGATAGAAGAATTCAGGAAAAAGAAGTAGTTTATCAAAGACCTAAATAACACGGTACTTACATTGATACAAAAAAAAGAAAAGTATATTTCATTTGGAAAATATTGTCTGATTTCTCTTTGTAACACCATATAAAATATTGTCTAAAGCATTGGAAAATAGGCTGAAAAGAACCTTGGGGACAATAATATTGTGCAACCAAAGTGGCTTCATGTTGGGAAGAGACATTGTGGACAATATAATCATTATAAATGAGGCACTCCACACAATAACTAGAAATCCTCATGAAATATATGATGATTGAGGTGATCCCAAAATGAGTGGTTTACAATTTTTTGGCCAAATTGGACAGAAATTATTTTTTAACTAAATCTTCACATTGAGGGACCTATAAGCGGCTAAAGCTGAGAATTTGAAGATGATACAAACTAGAGTCTTTCGTCAAATTGCAATGCAGCGATTCCTAAAAAGAATTTAAAAAATTTAAGGAATCAAATTGCACTTCTTTTTCCATTTCTCACTTGAAAATTGGTTTTTTGAGGAAAACAACATTTTAAAAATACACCGTATAACACTAACTTTTTTCCATGATGGATAAAATTCTAATTCTTTTGTGAATTTAGATTTGTTTAACTCTGATATCTAGTGATTCCACTTGGTTTAGATAATTTTTTATTGAATATTTTCTTTAATCAAAGTTTTTGAAGTCAAACCAATTACAATTAGGACATATACCGCATTGTATAACCGCGTAAAATTTTGTATATATTGAAATTAAATTTTATTTTTATTTGGATTAGGACTGTCGATGCACTCATTTTTCAATTTTTTTGATGTCTGCTATTTTTTCCACATGGGAATTTTGAACAAAGAGACCTTCATTTTTTGAGGTGAAAACCTACGTTTAATAAAACTAAAAATAAATACATAATAACACAAAAACTATTAAAATTATATTTGTTGGATAAGCTCATTCAAAGGACTACGATTCTAGTTGGGTTTGTAGAAGATTCCTCCATTTTCATCCCTCAACTTTGAGCTTTGAGGTGCAAAATTTAGGTTTTTTGTGTCTCGGGGGATGAGAAGGATAGGGGGTTTTCATAGAACCCTAGTTTGAGTGAACCCCTTCAAAGGGTTCTCACCGAACCCTGGATTCAAAGTGAACCCCTTCCCTGAAATACCATTTTTTGTTTTTGTGACCAAGATTTAAATATGGAATTTCATCATGGTAAGCTTTTCTTGGATTTTACTTTGCAAATTTTCTATGAACATATTTTTAAGGTGAGGGTTGGGGACCTTGACATCAATTTGGGAATAAAGAGATTAATAATGTGAGATAAAATTAGTTATCTTTTCTTTCTCTTTTTGCTTGCATCTCATCAAATCGGCCAAGGCCATCTTGGGAGTCATATGAACTTGGAAATGGTTTGCAAATGCCTCAACAAGTTCATTGAATGAAGAAATTGAGTTGTTCGGTAAAGAAGAGAACCATTCCAAGGTAGTATCTTTCAAGGACCTAGGATCTTTTTCCCAATAGTTTATCGTCAAGGACAAAGTCACTACATAGGGTAGTATAGGCATTAAGATGGTTAGAAGTATCTCCCTTCCCTCCATATTTCTCAAATCTAGGCACCTCTACACCTTGTGGCATTGGTGTTCACAATATCTCCAAGGACAATGGATTACTTTTGACATAATATGTATGTGGTCCATTTTGATTTTGATTTATGGTGGAAATTTTCTTTTGAAGGGATGAAATAGTTTGGAAAAGTTGTGTTATGAGAGGGTCATTGTGTGTGTTATGAGATGGAAGTGAAAGTGGTGATGGAGTGTATGTGTTCGTAGGAGAAGTGAATGAAGTTATTATAGGTGGTAATATAGGAGATATAACTTGCGATGCCACATAGGAACTAGGGATGCTAGGAGGAATACCCAGGGAAGAAATCACATTACTAACTCATTGCATTGTTGTTGTGAGTTGAGGATTGGTATAGGTAGGTATTGAGGCTATTGTTGTGGGATGAGGAATGTGAGTTCCTCGTTGAATTGTAACATTTATTGTGGGAAAAAGGACAACTAACTTGGTTGAGGGGAGATGTTTTACAAAGATTTGAACTATGTTTTTCACAAGGTTAAGGCCACCGTCACTTTCAAGCATGTGGTGAATGTTTTCCATAGTAGGGATGGTGGTGGTTGAAAATTTTCCAAGGATTATTTGATGTTGTAATTTTACTAAATCCTCATGAATTTGAATTATGTTTTCTTGCAACATGCTATCATTCCTTGGTTCAACTTGCATGCTACTTGAAGGCAAAGAGTTGCTAAGGGTGTTATCCATGCCTAGTGTACTAGTATCAATACTAGGAGTGGAAGATCTAGATAACCCAAGATCCGCAACGATTGTGCTATCGTGGGATGACATGAGTTTCAAATTTATTCTCACTATAGTATTAGCAATAGGACAACAAACACTCATACAAAGGCTACTAAATGAGGGGTGAGTGCAAATGCAATGTAAGCTATGAACAATGAAATGCTTATAACTGAAATTATGGAAAGTGAAACATAAATGTAGAAACAATAAATAGAAACTCAGAAACTGAACTGTAAATGCCAAAAAATATAATGAAAAGTATGCAAAGTGACTGATTTTCCCAAGGTGGCGAATGAGTCCAGATACTATTTTTTTTGAAAATTTTCAAAATTTTTGAATTCAATTTTATGCTTTTTATGTTTTCTGAGCTATGTATGAGATGAAAATGTAGAATTTGATTAATTTTCAATGAAGTTAAATGAAAAAATGCAAGCTAAATGAACTTTTCACTAATGCAAATTTTGAAACCCTAGAAAGCAAATTAACCAATGCAATTTTAATGCAAGCTGAATCTAGGATGTAAATGCACTCCAAATTAGAATTATGACGTTCTAAATGTAGGTTCACCAAAATGGAACCTATTAAAATTGTGGATAGATGATTGGTTGTATTCCCACCCACGTTCAAATTCCACTCAGGGATAACCCTAGACATCTCAATGCAAAGGGGATTGAAATCTTGCAATAGGGTTGTCCTAGGAAATGAATATGATCTAATGAGGGCTTCACCACCAAGTTTAGACTTGCAAAATACAATGCAATGCAAGACATGTAAAGAAAACCCTAATTGAATGCAAACTAACTTGAAATGACCTAGAAAAGTGAACAAAATGCAACAAAAAGTTATGAAATAGAAAGTGTGCACCTGGGAAATTAAGGAAGGAAAATGAAGATTTGGATCACTGAAAAATTTGTTGTCAATGATGACTGGGACTCATTCTTCAAGCTATGTGAATTAGTTCAATTTTTGGGAAATGTGCATATAAAAGTTTCAGCCAAAAGGGTATCCTGATCTGTAAAAATCTATGTCAGGCTTGTATAGTGGGATTCATTCACCAATAGTGGAGAATTATTCCACATCACTTTTTTGGAAGTTCAGGACTAGATTTTGTCCCTCTCAGTTTGCTCTACTATGTTTGACTGGAACCTTCTGGATTCAAAATTGCAAATTGCTACCTGTAGACCTTCTCCAAGCTTCTCTAAGGCTTGAAGACAACTTTGGAGATTTGACAGCTTTTCTCCAACTTTCCTTCTTGGAAAATCTACAACCTAGACTTGCAAATCACACACAAGAAGAGGGAAAAATGTTGTGGGGTTAGGGAATAGGGTTTTCCTTAGTCAAATCCCTTGTTGGTAATTAAACCTTGAAATGAAAGCAAATATGAATGGATAATGATGAATGAACAAATAACAATGTTGCAAATCACCAAACCCTAGCAATAAGCTACTGCAATTATGCTTGAAATTGCTACAATGGATGTGGTTCTTGACTCTTGCTTGAATGAAGTTGATCTTGCTTGAAATGCTTGCTTGGATCATAAACTCTACATCACAATTGCTAGCACAATAACAAACATGATGAATGCAATCTTTGACATGATGATTGGAACTTGAAGAATGCTCTTGAATGCTTGATAATCTACCCTTGAATGCCTTGAATTCTCTTGTGAATTTTCAAATTCTCTTGTGAACTCTTGAATGCTTGTAAAATTTTCTATGTGAGAATATGAGTGAAAGAACCTTATATTTATACACAATTATG
>VDFB02362824.1:0-10435 GCA_007258455.2 Sequoia sempervirens | reverse complement strand
GGTGGATCTTCAAGACCTAAAATTGAAGTGTTCTAGTTTCTCTCAAAAGTAGTGCCATGGCGTAAAGCACAGAATCCTGAATTCGGCGCAACTTGAATGGGAAAAAAAGGAGTCCGTTTGTGCAAGATATCGCCGGTCAAAGTTTGGTCAATTCTGATCAATGTTGATATCTGGGAAGAGAAAAAAGGTGAAAAAATAATCATCACAAAATTGGTCAAAGTTGGTGTCATCGTGAAGGTCTCATCGTCACAATTCCAACGACGTTCGTTTTGTCAAAATCGGACCTCATACATGAGAATTACAGCCAGTCAAAGCTCATAGTTGACCAAGGCACCATGAGGTACGGTTGCTGATGTCAGCATGACGTCATCCAGCTGACTCGGTAAACTGGTCATCGTACGGATGATGACATGGACCAATGGGGTCATGACATGTGGTATTCGTACAAGTGATGTGGCAGTCAAGTCAACAGATGACTTCTGGACGACCAACGAATGAAGTCTTGACACGTGTCTTACAGCTGACGTGGCATGACTGGACGGGCGACGAAGACTGATGACTGGAAAGATGGCGTGGATGGGTTCATCGAATGGTTTTTTGCCACATGGAACAACCAAGATGCTCCACGTGGCTGCTGCTTTCTCCACCTGCGGTTGGTCGGGTGAATATGTTAAAAAAGGTAAGTGGCCGGTATTGAACCCGCGACCACCCCCGTAGAATCTGCCGGCCCATCCGCTACGCCACACATAGTGGCTCAAATAGCAAAGGGAGTTGTTTCCTTTTGTCATGTGGGCATTTGAAATTGAAGGTAAAGCGTTCTCGTCGGAGTTGAACCCACGCCGGCCGGTTGGTAAAAGTAGTTTCTACCGGGGCGCCATCGATAGCATTTGATATATATTGCATGCGGTTTTTTAATAACCACTATTTGGGTGAGATTCTTAACTAAATAACTATTAAAGGTTATTAGTTAAGATTAGAAAAAAAACAAATATTAAAACAAACCAACCCCTAACGATGTAATAGCCCGAAAATGATAAAGAATGAAGGGCTTAGAATATTTGTAATGGGGATTTTGTTTTCATTTTGCCTTATATGGGAGATATAAGGGATTTTATGAAATATTATGGTTTTAACCATAATAAGCCCATGTAATAATATTTAAGGGGTGAAGCTGGGTTGTATAAATCATCCAATTCTTCTCAAGTCAATTCTTCATAAGCCTTTCTTCTGCAAGCCAAGTAATCTCAGGAGGAGATTTTTGAAACTTGGCAAGAATTTGCATAGTCTTTGTAAAAGCTTTGTAAGCTTCTTGTTGTTCTTCTACAAGGACGTCTTGCCGATGTGGAAGTTAGGTTCATAGGTGGAGTCACTTTCTGGAGGCCTCTTGTAAGGCGAAAGCATATTCTTTTTGTAACCCAGGGTGAAGATTCCAAGTCTTGAAGGCAATATATTGATTCATCTTTTTGGCGAATCCAGAGACGTAGCCGATTTCGGTGAACTCTGTTATCATCTTGGTTGTAATATTTTCCTTTGTGATTTCTTGCAATTGTTTATTTGATCTTAGTAGATTAGAGATTTGGATTTACATGTTGAGTTCAAATCCAATAATTAAAAGATCACGATGTTAGATTGACTCACGTAGTTTTTGAAGAAATCTAACTTCGTGAAAGACTTTCTAACGAGCAAGTCTTTCGAGCGTTTTCTGGATCAGTATGTCATCATTTACATTGAACCTAATTAGATGTATGATTTATTTGTTGTTCAATTAAAGTGACTTTAAATATCAGCCCCTATCCCTTACAATCAACTGTCATAATGGCTAACTCCTACTTATGTTACTATGTTGTTTGAGAAATGGTATTAACATAAGTAGGACTCAACCATCATCAAAGTTATCTATAAGGGAGAGGGGTCGATATTTACGTCACATCAAAACACTCTTGCCCTGCAGTGCATGCAGTTAGAACTGCTATAAAATCCATGGCAAACACCATGACTTATAAACTATTGGAAAATGCCAAGAATCTAAATTTCATGGAAAATACCATGAACTTTATACCACTTCACTGCATTCTTTGTAGGGAAAAAAAGCTCCTTCGTTACTTTGTTTGTTCTTCAATTAAATTGACAGTGTATAAGCAGGCTTTCACATACCATACCCACCATATGTCATATGTCCAAATGTATACCCACGATCGGCTCCTATGCCCACACATAGCTCCTCTCCCTTTTGTCTATGTGTTTGTTCTTCAATTTAACCGACTGTAATTGACAACCCCTCTCCCTTACAACCAATTGTGATAGCATATGACTCCTACTTGTGTTATAACCATGGAATGAAAGAGCATAAATAACTTGAAACATCAATAAGATAGATATATACATACATATATAGATAGATACATATATATATATATGTGTGTGTGTGTGTGTGTGTGTATACATATACACACACATATATATATTGCAGAGATAGATATATACATATATATATAAAAGTTGCATAATTCCAGCTCGACTATCAAGGGAAGTGGCATAAAAAAATTACCCGACTGGGACGCTGATGACGTGGACCCCTTGCTCAAAGTTACCCTACCCACCATCGGTTACATTCAACTTAATTAGATGTATGCTTTGTTTGTTCTTCAATTAAAGTGACAGTATGCTAAGAATATCTCAAACAACATTATGAAACATTAACACAACTTGAAACAACAGTATGATAGAAATATTTGAAACCCTTTCTTGTCTCGTAAAGTTGTTTGAAGATATAAATATTTGTATCATGTTGCTGTTGCCAGTTCATAAATATGTGTATCATAATGCTGTGTCTATTGTATGATACTGTTGTTTGAAGTTTATATTTAATGTTATCATAATGCTATATGACAAAGGGTTTAATGGTATCATCAAAATGTTTATAAGAGGTGGAGTTCTACATATGATAGTATAGCATGCATTGCTTGATTCATTGTAGACATACCCTTCGTCATTTCAAATCAACTCAATTATATGCATGGTTAGCTTGTTCTTCAATTAAAATCAATAGTAAATGTATGAATTCGTTGTTTCAGTCGGTATCATTATTTTCAATATTAAGTGTATGCTGTTTACTAATCACTGTGTTGGTTCAATATAGAGGAAGATAAATGCGCAAACAAATAGCAGGCGATCTTCAAGGAGGAAGCCTCCACAAAAGCGGAGCTGGACAACTATGCCCGCACACAAGAGAGGTGTGCATCTACCACATAGCGATGAGGAGGATGTTGTCATTCATGTTCACCACCGAACTGAAGAACCAAGTAGTGAGGAGGAGGTAGAAATTGTTTTGGAACAACCAACCGAATCTATAGTGCAAGCTAACCCAGTTGTATCAACCAAAAAGGTTGCACTGAGGCATGAATGGACCCAGGCTGACATGGACCATGCCCTTGAAGATGTCGAAGACTATGGCTGGTCAACTAGAGGTGCAGCAAAAAAGTGGGGTATTCCTACCTCAACATTGTCCAATTGGCTAGGTGGTATAACCACTACAAAAAGGAAAGGGCCCCCAATAGTCCTAACTAAGGAGGAAGATTCATTGATCGTCGAATGGTGCAAGGAGATGGCTATTGTTGGCCAAGGTTTGGAGATCGTCAATCTGAAAATGGAAGTGGCCCAAATATGCGAAACAAGGAATAATCCCTTCAAGAATGGGCTTCCTGGCAAGTCATGGTGGACAGGATTCAAAAGAAGGCATCCTGATCTCTGCTTGAGAATAGCCCAAGTTCAAGATAGAGACTGTGCTATAAGTTTGAGGCAACCGGTTGTAAGTGCTTTCTACGACACTTTGGAGAAGGCATATGCAGGAGGGAACTATGGACCGCAGAGGATTTGGAACTGTGATGAGACAAGGCTGCAAGCTGGCCGAAATGGTAACATGAAGGTGCTTGCCATGAAAGGCATGAGAAGTGTTGCTTACATTATCCCAAAGAGCCGGGAGTGGATCACTATTCTAGCATGTGTAAACGCTGCAGGTCAAAAACTTCCAAGTTTTTATTTGTTCAAGAGCAAAAAAAATGTGCAAAACTACATAGCCAACTGTGAGCCAAGAGCATTGATGGTTGTTCAACCTCACGCATGGATGACGGAAGATATTTTTATCAAATGGCTCAAGTTCTTTGCTATTCAAGTACTTGGGGGTTGCTCACCCACCCATAGAAACCTCTTGATATTTGATGGGCATGGCAACCATGTAGCCTTCTCTACCATTACCAAAGCAAGGGAGCTTGGTATTGACTTGCTCACCCTACCCACCCACACATCACACAAGTTGCAGCCTCTTGATGTGAGTGTTTTCTTGTCTTTCAAGTGTAAATTCAAAAAGGAAAGAACAAATTGGACCATTAGACATCCAGATCTAGAGATAAGAAGGGCAGAATTGGCTACACTTGGCAGCCTAGCTTTTCAAAAGTCATTGACTTTTTCAAACATTACAACTAGCTTCAAGAGGATAGGTATTTGGCCATTTGATCGAAATACTTTGGATAATGACATGAGGGTTAGCGAGACATTCCACTTTACTTCCCTCGAGGAAGCATCGGTTGCTGTAAACATTCTGATCCTTTCCAACAATGGTTTGGCAGTCAATGAGGGTGAGTCTAATGTTGGAACTGCAAAAGTTGGAGATCAGCAAAATGGGATGAATGGTTAGTATGTTTTGCATTTGTTGTATGAAGTTATATTTTAGTATATATTGCAACCCTTACAAAAGATTTGGATGTTTTATAAAGTTAGCAACCCGTCATTTTTATTTACCAATGCTCACTTAATGTTGGATAGCCCCTAGTTGCATTGAATTTAGGTCCTGTAAAATCTACAGAAAAAACTAATGTGACCCAAGAAGATGATGGAAATTTGCAAGCCAAGCTAAGCCACTGCACTGGGACAAATTATCGATAAATCCTGACCATTCAATGGTCTAGGACAAGCTAACCGAAGGTTCATTTAGGTAATGCTTTTTATTTTATTCACTACATAGTCAACTCTCTTTAAAACAATTTTGTCTTTCATGGCTTTGTATGTTGGCATAGGGTATTGAATCTCAAAATATAAGACACAAAGACATCATGGGCTAGATTGAAAGGATTAAGATGTATCTTTCTAGGAGTTTTTGTTTTAATGCAAATAGAAGGGGGTTCAAACAAGAAAGTAATCTTCAATTACTGTTTTACCTAGGAAAAGGTGAGACTTAAGTTACAAAATAAAACATTGTAACTGTGAAAAAGTGGGCATTGTAGGGTAAACTCTTCCTACCACAAAAATAAAAGACAACATATATGGATGTGTCTACCAACAAGCAATTTACAATTTCAATTTTTTTCCTAAGCAGCCTGAGCAGGAAGAGCTTAGGAGAGTAAAGAGTAGATAACTAAATTACATTCCACAAAACTCATGAAGACTATCTACAAAAAAAAATATTTTTAGTATAGCAGTTGGAAAAAGGTGCATGAGAACCATTAATCAAAACCGACCTAGAATTGACTGGGAAACTTGTAATCCTAGAAGATATGCTTTAATTCCCCTTGTTTGCTAGGAATCTAAAGACACAGATGGAATGTTTAGTTCAATCTCCACACTTTCTTGGTTGGTAGATAAGGAACTATCTCTTAGTAATTAGTAGTGAGAAGTCCTGCTAGCTATGGGCTATAGTTTTCTCTATGACAATTGCAGAAGTTTGCAAGAGTTTTTAGTTTTCAATGTTGTTGGAGGAGGTACTAGGTTTGGACTAGGATCCTTACTCTTTTTTACATAAAATTCCATGCTATAATTTTTATGAAATAGTATTTGATCTCCATTTTTTAGAGTTTGCAATGCAGATTGCTTGCTTAAGTGAAATAAAGGAAAATTACCTCTTGAGAGTGTGACATAGTATCTGAGGAAAATAAAGGAAGAAGGTTGTGGAAGAACATAGACTGTAAGCAAGGAGATGAGAGAGATTATAAATATTCATATAGGATAGGCTGGAATACAAGTGGGAAAAGCTTACTGGGAACTATTTTTTTTAGAGCATGGCATTCAGCCTAATGGTTTCATGTCTAGGTAATGTCCCTTTTTAGTAGTCTATAGTGATTATGGAATAGTGTTTAAAAATTATAGACTGAATACAATATAAAAAACAATGTATTTTGTTGATATGATTTTTTAATTCAACAATGAGATAATCAGGAGAATAAACTATGCACATGGCACTTTCTTCGGTGAAATTGGATGTGGAAAGTATATTCCTAAAGCTCTATTTATTGATCTTGAACCAACAATCATCGATGAGATTAGAACAAGGACATACGTGCAACTATTCCACCTTGAGCATCTTATTTCTAGCAAGGAAGATGCAACTAACAACTTTGCTCAATGCCATTATACTAGTCGGATTTCCTCATCCTCTGGACCTCTTCTCTCTTAACAACAAAAATATGGGAAGGGCTTAGCCAATTTACAAATTCTTGTACACAGTTATTAGCTTAATTCATTTTGGAGTTTAGCATTTTATTCTGCTTGTATATATCAAAATATTTTTGGTAAGAGAGCCTACTTTGGGGATTATGTGATTTTATCTTCTCCCATCCCATCCCTCCTTTTTTCTCAAATCTAAGCTGGCCAAGTACAGGCTCAAAATCAGCATGGGAGTTTGAGGGGGGTTATTTTTTTGGAAAATATTTGCCCCTTACATTTCACCATGAACACTCTATATGTAGAGCTAGCCAATTTGTTAAACAATATATCAAAGCATGTATACCCTTCCAATCCATTTTTTCTGCAATGTTGCTCTTCATTATATAAATCCTCTTTGGTTGCATAAATGCAACATGTATCTTTGGATGAGAAATTGTACTAGCCATATGGTCATCCGCTGATTTTTTTGGCAATGAAGGCAATATAGTCCAGGGTAGGAATTGCGGGAAGATGAAAATACTTAAAAATTGTATGAAAGTGAGGACATTATACATGAGTTTTGCATTCAACTATTTGGATAAATTCTTTGACTTCTTTTGTTTGTAATTGTTTTGATAGTGGATTTTTTTTCCAATTGACAATGGGAAAAGATGCATTAGATATTTTTCTAGACCAAATAAGGAAGCTCTGTGACAATTGTAGTAGTTTGCAAGGGTTTTTAGTTTTCAATATTGTTGGAGGAGGTACTGGGTCTGGACTAGGATCCTTACTCCTAGAACATCTTTCTATGGAATATGGATGAAAACCAAAGCTAGGATTTACTATGTATCCTTCCCCTCAGGCATGGTTCCTCCTATACCATCTTACATCCTATTTAAGCTAAGTTGTTTGAATCTTTAAGAAAACATTAAATCTTATATGTATGTGCTTATTTGATTTATAGATTATTACTAATGAACTTGTTAACATCATTAGGCAACAATATACCCTATTTTTCATGTGATGCAGATTACTCTATTCTACAGTGAAAACCTTCAATTGCCACTAAAAATAGTGAACAATAAACAATAAAACTGCAAAAAATATACAACTTTCCACAAAAAAATAAACAAAACATGCATTTCATGGGTGAATTATAGTATAAATTCTCTTACAATATCTTCCCCAACCCAAACCAAAAACTCCTTTTCCAACAACCCACTACCTCCTAATAAACAAAAGCCCTAATATAAAATAGGGAAACATGATTAACTACACTGCAGCAGTCGTGCTTCCCATAAACATTAGACACAACAAAAAAATTTAAAATATTTGAATGCTTATAATTGATGGGAAGTGATAGTCACGACATTAATTGGTCCATTATGCATCAACATCCCATCTTTTAAAATTTCTAAACCTCATGGCTCAGAGGAATCTGATTTTGTAAACAATAAGAAAACTAGATAGATATAGGTTTAGGAAATATAGTAAAGAAGCAATGCTATTCATTATATTTAATTGTGTTAGTGTGTGTGTAGATGTCAGAGGACTTACTCAACTTATTTCTCATACTATTTACCCTCACCAAGATGCCAAATTTAACCTTCTACTTCACTTATACCAATTCCAACTTCACTTGTCAATTTTATCCACATGCACATTACTATCTCTAACACAATGTGTAAATATTGGCTTATTAATGGTATGTAATTTTAGCTTCAGAAAAATACAACTTATAGTTGCAAATCAAGTTATTATCCCATGGTTTAAATTTTTTATTTGTGTTGTTCCTTATGCAACCTTCTTATACCTTTGAGGCAAAATTCTTGATAGCAAATGCATGGCGTGGATCAAATATCCAAAAATATCAAGTGCATTGCAAAATTTACGCTATTTCTCATAACTAATGATTGTATACCATCTCACAAATTTCAAGATTACTATTAAGTTGTTATAATATCAACACTATTACTAAAACATAGTAGACATAGCAAATAAAAATAGGACTATTCTGGCACATTTATCTAGGAACTTCGCTGCTTTGTAGCTCTTGTTTAAATAGCTTTTTTTACAAATAAATAAAATAGTAATATAATTCTAATGTAATGTAGTATAAATATAAATATAAAATAATTTAAATATAATATAATATTACATTAACAAAACTTAAAGTAATATAATATCATATTAATAAAAATATTATATAATTTAAATATTATATAATATTATATAATCTAAAATTCATAATAAAAATATAATATTAATAAAAATCAATTATATTATATAAAAATATTATATATTAAAATTTTAAATATTATAAAGATATTATAAATATATATTTATATAAATATAAAATTTATGCAATTGTACTAATCTGAATCAGGATCAAATATATCAAAAATATTTAATATTAATATTTAAATTTTTTATCTTAAACTCTATCATAGTGTCCTTGAACTATTCATCAATAGATTATAAATGCAAAAAAGTTAAAAACTATCATGCAATGTATTCCAACAATACTTCACCAAATGGCATGCATTAAATACATATGGATGAGTGTCCAAAATGTAAGCGGAGTTTATTCCATCAGAATAACAATAATAAAAAAAATAAAAATATAGAATATCTACCAATACGTCTGTCAAAAATGTGCTATCAATTGCCAACAAGTGTCGATATGTAACTGCCAGCAAGTGAAAACATTTTACACTTCACTGTTACTGTTTATCGCCAAGAAAGCAGGTGAAAAAAATAGTGCAAAGGACAAGGTGAAGTAGTTTTAATTATTATTACACATAGCCCTCACAAACACTTTACAAAATCATATTATCTTGGTCTAAATTTTGGATTTATTAAGATCAATTAATCATTCGGGCTCCACAGCAAATAGATTGACAAGCGACATGGTAGCTTAGAACAAAATTGAATTATAATGTGATCCGAGAATTTTGTGTTTAAAGTTGAACATGTAACTTGTGGTGAGTCAGCTTTCACAAAAAAATTAGGTAAAATAATAGTTCAAATTTCTAAAAAATAGGCAAATTAATAGTTAAGTTTCACTTTTCCCTAAAAATCCATCAATAACACACAAAACCTTTTAGCCAATCATATTCACAAAAAATAATTTTTATAATTTATAAAATTAAATATTTTGCAAGTTCACTTTATAAAATTGAATTTTGTTTTTCTTGAAAAAAAATTATTGTTTTTAATTGTTTGAAAGCTAACTTATTAATAACTATTTAACTAAGAAAAACAAAACTCATTGCAATAGTATTGCCTAAAGGCAAGTACTAATAAGACATCACAATAAAAAATATTTTTTGATTTCACTATCTTAAAAAGCAAAAGACACACTCTCTCTTCCTAAAATTCCTAAAATTGGACCATTTCTACCTTAGATTTTACATGTCTATATAAATTGGAATAACAAAACAAACATCCTATAAATAGAACAGTATTTACATGTTAGGAAATAGAGGGAATATGAATGTGTGTTAGAGAGAGTATTTATATAAATTAGAAGAATGGTGTTTTATTAAGAGAGATAGTTTCAACAATTGAATATTATTTTTTAATCCCCTCAAAGTTCTAAAAAGTCTTCAATTAATAATTTTAAATTTTAAAAAATTAGATATTTAGATTGGATTTAAAGTTAATTAGATGTATTTGTATAAAGAATTTAATTATACTTAGATAAATATCTAGGTTAATTAAACAAATATTATTAATTAGTATATAAATAATATTCAATATAGTTGAAACTAATAATAGAATTTAAATGAATGTGATAATTAAATAAGAGAATAGATAGACTTAGTTTTAGAATCAATAATCGATAAATGATATTCGATATTATTCTAGAATGATTTGTCATTATCATAAATTTTTTTGTCTGAACCTCGTGAATATCTTAAAGTTTGAATCAACATAGAAAACTTTGTGAATCAATTTTGCACCCTATATGATCGATCCTAACCATTTTGAGCTCAATCCTCATTTTTGAAACTAATCA
>VDFB02362823.1:0-44635 GCA_007258455.2 Sequoia sempervirens | reverse complement strand
GTGTAGGTGGAATTAAGTAAAGTTCAGGGTATTTACAAAATTTAAGCTAGAATACACAACTTGTGTACATAAGATAACCTTGTCAAAATAGGTTCAAAATGAAATATTCATGCATTGATTGTTTGGTTGATAGATTTGTAGGTTTGGAATTTGATTTAAATCTACCATAGGGAAAGGTGTTCCAAAATTTAGATTGGGCATACTCATATTTTTTGTACCATTGAGATTTGTAGGAGATAATGATCCCATGTATGGATTGTATAAATGTGAGCTTTAATAATCCATTGGAATTGTAAGGATTTGATAGTTTAGTTGACTTAGATCACTCATGATGTATGGAGCATGTTTATATTCCATGTTCTTCTTGTGTTTTGACCTTGTTGACCTCTAAGAGATTTAGGACCAATGATGAGATGAAGGATGAAAGGGGTGAATGATATGGGTTTTGAACTTTTAAGATCCTTGGAGGAACACTAGGCTTTAGGATTCTTTGGATTTTTTGATTTGGATTGGATTGGATTTGATTTGGATAATGTACTTGTAAACCCCAAGATGTTGGATGTTATCTTGGAATAAAGTTTTCCACAAGGATGATAATTTAACTAGATGTACGATGAATGATTCATCCACACACACTTAGCCAAACACAAAGATTTTGATGTTGATTTGAAGGATTTTACCAAAATTCTAGTATGAATGATTTTTCCAATGGTTCAAGAGCTGTTTGTGAGATGGGATTTGATTGATGTTTGAAATGGATGAAATGATTGGTTGTTTTGATCCTAAATGAACCTAAGAGGGACTTTTTTATGTTGGAATAAATGAACAATCTCTAATCCAATTGTTAATCACCAATCACTAAGATATGATACCAATTGGTGAGATACAAGGCTTTGACTACTACAATATAGAAATCTGAAAATTGTATGCAAATCTATAAATAACTTTTCTTAATCCTTGAAATACCATGAAGAGATTCAACTTCTTTATGATGCTAAAATCAGCCACTCTAACATGCTTGATAAAACTACCTTAGATGAACTTATAACAACAATAACATCACCATAAGATAGCAGCAACAAAGAGGCACAAATCAGCAACATAAGAATGCAAGATTTCACAACACAAGGTAGCAATGGAACATAAGAATAAACTCATAACACAATGTTTATGTGGAGAAACCCTTGCGGGAAAAAACTCCACCAAGAAGAGAGCCCAAGTTGTATTATCTTCAAAACAAGATTAAAATACACCCACTTCCAATCTCCTCTTGAGTCTTCAATCCTACAACACCCTGTTACTCTTGTTACACTCTCTCACAAACTTCACTCTCAAGTCTCATATTTATACAAAATGAGTACCCACCAAAGGAATTCGTGGGAGATGGAAAAAATCCAATATTTCTATCTTGGGATACACCAAAATCGTCTTCTTACATATTCCCTTACACTTGTCATAGGCATCTTTCCAATATAGGCACCTATAACCAAGAATAGGAACTTACAAGACAATAATAGCTGTCATATGTTGTCATAGAATCTCGTACACCTTATGAAAGTTGTAAGTTGTCATAGATGCTCTTACAAACTTATGACATGCATCATAACAGCCCAAAAATACATTTCCCTAAGATAGGAACCAAGATTCTCCACCTCACCTCATTTACTATTTACCAAGATTCCTTGAGCAGTAAAAGTAACTCTGTAATAAACTGCAGGTGAAACTTATTCATCCCTTATGGGTAATTACAAATTAAAAATAATAAATGCAATAAATACAATATTGGGATTTACAAGGTTAATGGCACCTTATCCCAACATTCTCCCACTTGACATTATACATTGTAAATCAACCCATAGGAAATCTCAATAAGGGAATAAACATCCCTTAGCCAACCATGTACCATTGATTCTTCAACATGATTTTGTGCTCCAACAAGATATCTGCAAAAGGAACCATGATAACCACCATCTCAAGCAAGAAATCCTCACATCATATTACCCATGATAGGACAAGTAACATGCCATGGTGAAACATATCAACTGTCACTGAAAACTGCACCAATCTATACATGAACATAAGCATCAAATTCAAATGATAACAAAAGACTCTGAGTGACTGCCACACTCATACCAAAATTTGAATAACAACCACAACAAGTTGCTAGATCATTCAAAAATATCCATACCACAAATTAGGGTAAACAAACTATCATAGGTAGAACTTCATGCTATCAACATAACAACCCAAATCTGCAAACAAGTCCCTATATATCCACCATCCTGCAAAAGAAGACTCCAAGGTAATAACACACATAGACATGCGATAAAAAACCTTTGAAGTAACTCACTGCAGTAAAGTGTAACCAGTCCAAAAGAGGTGCCCCTCTCATACAGAAGACATATACCTTCTGGAACTCCCACTACACAGGTAATGTCAAATCTGAAAACAAGATCAAAGCATTAACACGTCCTCCTATAGCACTTCACATCGAGGATGTGGCTAACTCCTCTATCATAGTGTCAAAGAAGCATACAATGATATGAAAAATAAATCTCTCATTACCAATCCAAATAACTCTCCCAAGTCCTCCAAGCAATGAAGAAAGAGATCAAGGAGCTACCAATCTGTTGCCAAAAAACAATGAAGTACAAACAACAACTCATAACTCCATTCATGAACCTCAACTCCATAAACATAAGAACCTTCAAGAAGAAGAAAATATTCCCATTAAGAGAGAATCTGCAAATCAAACAATGTCCTTATACCACACTAACATGTGCCAAACTGTGTAAAGTAAGATCTCCTTCAACACTCCCAAACTGAAAGGATATCAACATCTAACCATTCAACTTATAATGAAACATGGCAGAACTTAGATGTAAACCTCTCATAGAAAGTAGATCAAACTTAGGAAAACATTCCCATAACATAAAGGAATATGCCCAAAGCCACTAGCCATCTCCTGTACCTCTCCTACCAAATCCCAAGTTTCAAGATTGCAAGGAGAACAACGAAAATACATAAAATCATGCATCTACTTCTCAACAATCCCTCATAACTCAACTTTCAAGATTAATGCATAAAAGAAGACAAG
The DNA here is from genome assembly GCA_007258455.2 of Sequoia sempervirens. Lineage (NCBI taxonomy): Eukaryota > Viridiplantae > Streptophyta > Pinopsida > Cupressales > Cupressaceae > Sequoia > Sequoia sempervirens. Next base: position 41,538 of record VDFB02362823.1, on the reverse strand, counting down.
ATACATATAAATAATGCATCTAATAATTAGGTGGGCAACACCTCTTAGATCATTTACCTGCTGAGTAGACCAAGAGTGGGATACAAGATTGTCTTGTGCATACAACACCAAGCAATATAGGCTTTCAATAAAGACAACCTTCTCATCAAGTCTATGTTGGACTCACATCCATTTCTAGGTGTAGGCTCCTTGGTCTTTACTATTGAAATTTTTTTATAACAAGTAACCATTCCAACACATATCTCTTAACATAAGAAATATCCAGCCTAACCCAAGTCTCTCTAGTATCCATGGGCACCCACTAATCAATCATACCAACTTCAAATGCAACCTGCAAAATCATGAAGCTCCAAGAAAATGATTAATACTCAAAACAAAAGAGAACTACATCCTCTCGAAAGGAAGAACAATAACACCTTTACCAAAGAATCTAAAGGTCCTCCATGAAACAAGATGTTAAAACCTCTTCAAATCACATGAAGATAACTATATCCTAACAAAGCTTGCACTGAACTATGATACTGAGCTATACATGGCAACAAGATAAACATCAAACCATCACTGTCAAAAGCTCCCACTAAAACATGTAACAAAGCTATCCATGACATCGTGGTAACCATCTCCTAAATGAAGATCATCCATGGCCTCAACACAATCAAAGAATCTGTTGTAAACGAAACAACTCCCAAAAGGTCAAGAAAACCATAATCTCCAAACCAAGAAGATAGAACACATTGTAATTGCACAAAACTCCCACGGAAAGTGATACAGAGTTGTATACATGGTATCATGGCAAACATCATTACCAAAACTCCACTAAAAGTGAATAGAGCTTTTCATGCACCATAACTTACTGCTACAGATTCTAATGAATAACTATATCAAGTATTCTAAACCATCCTTATGTCTCACTACAATAAACATACCAATGTAATCAAGGTGACCAACCAAATACAATCCTCATCTGACAATTTACAAGATCTGCACTCATGCAACATCTCAAAGGAGAAAAACATGGTCAGTGCTCCAATCTCAAATAATTGAAAAATAGATTCAACCCCACATCAGTAACATGCAGAATAGAAGTAGCCAAGAAATAACATGTAGATTTCCAAGACTCAAAAAACCAAGATCAACGGTAGACCTAATTTTCCAAACAAATCCACATAAGAGTATCCATAGATCATAAGAACCCATCAAGCAGCCGTGCAAATTTGTAATTGTTTCCATCCAGAATACTCTGAGAGATCTGAATACAATCTTTCCACAGATCTACAAACCACAAATTTTTGTTTACATGTAAAACCTGCAAAACCATCTCTCTGTAAATCTGAAATCACTTAAATATCTAGATATTCACACCATACATGTCATCTGAAAGAATGAAATATCACAGATCTACAAATCCACAACTTTTGTAACAAGAAAACTATAAAACCTACATATCCAAAATAACATGAATATGAAAAAGGAGGAACCAGGTTGTCCAAGAGTTTCCATATCACTAAAATACCAACTCCACAACCCACATGCAACCTGTGGAGAATCATCCAATTCTTTCATGTAACCAAGGGCTAAACCCATGAATCCAACATAAGCACTCCATACTATACTCCAAAAATAAATGTTCTCCCATGTAACTAGGGCACCAAAATCAACCACCCAACATGAAAAACCATTCACTTCACATGACCACAAGGTAAAGGAACATAACCACCATGCAAGAGGATACTCACATATTGCCAAACCGGAGCTCCAAATCACTATCACAAGATCAACTCCATGAAGATACATAACCCTGAGCCTTAAGAGCCCACTGTAGATCTCATTGACAATATCCTTCTGAGAGTTAGATACCATGGATTCCAATCTCACAAATCTGCAAAGCAATGTCAACATACAGAACATCCACTGTAGCCCAAAAACCTCCAACATTCGACAATTCCTTCCAATAGATTCACAAGCTTTACAAGCTAAATTCAAAAAAGAAGGAATACCCAGAACCAAATTACCACGAATCCATCACATACAAGCACATGCAAGCAACATGCAAGTCCATGCAACTCATATGCAAACACATGCAAGCAACATGCAAGTACATGCAACTCACATGCAAAAACATGCAAGCACATACAAGCACATTCAAGCCATGGAACAACCTTAAGCTCTGATACCAATTGTTGGAATAAACGAACAATCTCTAATCTAATTGTTAATCACCAAATTACTAAGATATGATACCAATTGGTGAGATACAAGGCTTTGACTACTACAATATAGAAATCTGAAAATTGTATGCAAATCTATAAATAACTTTTCTTAATCCTTGAAATACCATGAAGAGATTCAACTTCTTTATGATGCTAAAATCATCCACTCTAACATGCTTGATAAAACCACCTTAGATGAACTTATAACAGCAATAACATCACCATAAGATAGCAGAAACAAAGTGGCACAAATCAGCAACATAAGAATGCAAGATTTCACAACACAAGGTAGCAATGGAACAAAAGAATAAACACATAACACAATGTTTATGTGGAGAAACCCTTGCGGGAAAAAAATCCACCAAGAAGAGAGGCCCAAGTTGTATTATCTTCAAAACAAGATTACAATACATCCACTTCCAATCTCCTCTTGAGTCTTCAATCCTATAGCACCCTGTTACTCTTGTTACACTCTCCCACAAACTTCACTCTCAAGTCTCATATTTATACAAAATGAGTACGCACCAAAGGAATTCATGGGAGATGGAAAAAATCCAATATTTCTATCTTGGGATACATCAAAATCATCTTCTTACATATTCCCTTACACTTGTCATAGGAATCTTCCCAATATAGGTGCCTAGAACCAAGAATAGGAACATACAAGACAATAATAGCTGTCATATGTTGTCATAGAATCTCTTACACCTTATGACAGTTGTAAGTTGTCATAGATGCTCTTACAAACTTATGACATGCATCATAACAACCCAAAAATACATTTCCCTAAGATAGGCACCAAGATTCTCCAGCTCACCTCATTTACTATTTACCAAGATTTCTTGAGTAGTAAAAGTAACTCTGTAATAAACTGTAGGTGAAACTTATTCATCCCTTATGGGTAATTACAAATAAAAAATAAAAAATGGAATAAATACAATATTGGGATTTACAAGGTTAATGGCACCTTATCCCAATAGTTTACAAGACCAAGGTTTTGAAGAACATGATTTTCCCTAAGATTACTTCAAACTAAAAGATCAATGTTTGCTCAAAAGACCATAAGACAAAAGATACATGAGCACACGTGTGGGGTTCAATTGACTTCATCTTGATTAATTAATTACTTTTACCACAAATAATTTCTTGCTTTAGATTTTCAAACTAAATGTCTAATGTCCCAATTTCTTTTCATCCCACAAAGTCCATTATGTGGAAATCAAGAAAATCAAGGCAATAGTTCCCTAATGTTGACTTTAGTTAGAGAAAATTGAGATATAAATCCAAATACTTAGAAGCCTCTAAGGATAAATCCCAAGGGACAAGCAGTAGCACTTGGATTTTTGAAAGATATTTTCTCCTCCTAAAGGGTTTGAAATTTGATGATCATGTTGAATGTTTGTTTTCTAATGTTTTAGATCCAAGCAAAGTGTTTTGATTCCAAAATTATGCACAACCCTAGGATATATAAGATCCCACTTTGAGATTAGTAGAAATATCCCTTTTCCCTAACACATATATTTGAGGAATGATTAGGCTATGATATCAAATGAAAAATGCACTTCTAAACTAATCTATAAGAGGAGGTATGTACAAAAATTAAATTTATCATACAATTATAAGGAAATAAATAAAAAAATATACTATATAACATAATGATTTATGTGGGGAAAACCCTTATAAGAAAAAAACCCCACACTTGAAAACATCTTAGCATATTATTTGGTAATCAACAATTACAATACACCTACAAAGTCTCAATCTTTACAAAAGTATCACCAACTACAAATTTGGAGCAATTTTGGGGGCATTACAATTACCCACAAAAAATACTATAATACCTATATTCCAAGCTACTTGAAGAAAAGAGGTTTTGACTGGGGCCTTGCCTCATCGAACAAAAAAATCAACCAAAGAAGAGACATGCCAACAAGCTTGATTCCTCACATCCCACCAAAAGTGCCAAATATGTCTAGTGAAGGAACATTGAAAAAAGAGATGAGAGACACTCTCTTCACTATCATGACACAACACACACATTGAGGGTCCTTGAAAAACTATGGTTGCATAAATTATCCCAAGTAAAACACCAATTGTGGACCACGAACCACAAGAAAAAATTGCACTTGGGCCATGAGAACCTGTACCAAACTTGCTTCCACCAAGAAACCTGACTGTCCCCAAAAGTCCGTCACACTAGCTCACCATAACCTGCAGAAACAAAAAAATTTCCAGAAAAATCATTGCTTGCCCAAGCCAAAATATCATTCCCAAGCAAGGTATAGCACTCACAAGACTCCAAAATTTGAGCCAGCTCAGCCCTATCTTCCACAATTCCTCCTGGAGGCCATTCAAAAGGATGTTTCCAACAAAAATGAACAACCAACCCACAATTATGGGCAGTCTTATAATGGTCAACAGTGTCCCAACCAACAATAGTAAAATTATCACAAAGGGGCTAAAGATGAGGATGAGTAGAAAGGATAGAAGGATGACCATCCTATGAATCCAACCAAAAAAGACCTTGTGATCCTAAATGACAGATCCAAAAAAGACCCTTCTTAACCAACTATGCCCCCAGTTTCAAAGTATTCTAGATCATAGAACCACTTCCAACCAAAGGAAAGCGGGGAACATCAAACACATTAACATCTTTAAAATACTTATGGGTGAGAATATGGGCCCAAAGCTGATTCTGACTAGGACACCAATGCCAATATAACTTAGCAACAATAACTTTACCATTCAAAATAGCATATCGAAGGCCAAGGCCACCCTCCTCCTTAGGTCTGCACATAGTTTCCCACTTAACAAGGCTCCATTTAGTAGCTGATAAATTACCATTCCAAAGAAATTGTTGAGAGAGGGCATCAAATTCCTGAAGAAAATACATGGGAGCACCCTGAACAAAAAACATGTAAATAAGAAGAGCTTGAATAATAGACTTTAACTCAAGCGGGCAGTAGAAGATAACCAATGGTGAGTCCAATGGTTAACCTTTTGACGCAACTTGTCAAGAAAAATCTACCAAGAGGACCTGGGATGTCTACCAATATTAAGATGAATTCCCAAATAAACAAAGGGAAGAGACCCAATCTGAAACCATAGAATATCAACAATACACTCTAAATAGCCTAAGGAGTGTTAAAGAAGAAAATGGAGGATTTATGCTCATTAAATTTTTCACCTGAAGTAGCAAGGTAAATATCCAAGGCATGCCTAAAAGATTCAACTTCCCAAAGATGAGCCAAACCCATAAGAGAAGTGTCATCCAAAAATTGGTGGTGTGAGAGCTGAGGCAAACCATTGCCCCAATGCCACCCATGAATCAAACCCTGAGAAGCATGATACTTGAGAAAATGACCCAAAAATTCAACCATAATAATAAATAGATAAGGGGAAAGAGGATCCCCTTGGCAAAGGCCCCTAGAAGAACCAAAAGGCTCTGAAGGTTCTCCATTCACAATAACAGAGAAAGATGAAGAAGTAACACAAATCATTGTCCACTGCACCCATTCTGGACTAAAACCAAAAGGAAGGAGAATTTTCTGAAGAAAACTCCATTTGACTCTGTCATAAGCCTTGGCCATGTCTAATTTGATGAACATAGATCTCTCCTTAGAAGTTTCCATAGAGTGGATAACCTTAGAAGCCACTACCACCCCATCTAGAATTTTTCTTCCAGCCACAAGACCCCCTTGTTCTTCAGAGATTACAACAGGAAGACAAGTTTTGAGCCTTGCAACAATGAATGTAGTGATAATCTTATACAGCAAAGAGAAATAGGTCAAAAAAATTTGAGCTTATTAGCACCTTCTTTTTTGGGAATGAGAACTAGGAAAGTAGAATTCAAGGCCCGAAGCATCTGCTTACTACGAAGCGATTCCCAAACAACCCCCAACATATCTAGATTAATAATATCCCAAAAATCCTGAAAAAAATCAACAGGGAAGCCATCCGGGCTAGGAGATTTACCTTTGTTCATCCCAAACATGACCTCTTCTAACTCATACATTAAAATTAGACGAATGAGAGAATCATTCATCTCATTGGTGATTAGAGAGGGAATGCAAGAAATGATCAAATTATCCTCCTTAGTAGTAAGAGGGGAATCTTTAGCAAAAAGAGCAGAATAAAACTGATGAGCCTCATGAGACATAGCCAACAGAGACGAAATATGAAGCCCTTCAGAAGTAATCAAAGAAGAAATGTACCCCTTGTTATGATGATCTTGAACATAATGATGAAAGAAAGCAATATTCCTATCCCCTTCTTGGAGCCGATCAATCTGATCCTTCTGTTTCCAATAAATCTCCTCACGAAGCTCCCACTCTTCCACATTTTGCAAGATGGTCCAAATCATTCTTCTTATTGGCCTTAAGGTTACCAAAATAGAACATATTCCATCTCTTAAGGTGATATTTGACATATTGAAGTTTCTTAACAAAGAAGTACATAGCTGTGCCATAAGCAAGGCCACCCTCTCTCCCCCACTTAGCCACAAGATCATACAACAAAGAAGCTCAAAGCCACATTAGTTGAAATTTAAAGGGAGGATTCTTTGGAACAATAAAAGAAGAAGCATAAAATTTAATGGGCCAATGATCAAAACCTCTCTAGTCAAGAATTTCAAAACTAGTAACCAAGCCACCACCAACCCAAAAAAAGGAGACAAGAAACCTATCCAACCGTTCTGAGATCGCTTCCTCTCCACTATGTCTATTACTCCAAGTGAAAATCCCATTAGAGGGCTTAACATCTACTAAAGCAAGAGAATCCACGTGAGCTAAAAAAAGATCAGAAGATGGACCTAACCTAGGAAAACCCCCTCTTTTCTCCTCCAAACTCAACTAAGAATTAAAATACCCACCTAAGATCCGAGGAAGATAAGGAGCACAAGAATGGACATACCATATATGTGCCCAAAGCTAGATTTTACCACAAATGTCAAGTGGAGCATAAACATTAGTAACTAAAATAGTCTCACCAAAATCCAAAGTAGAAGCAACCATGGATATAGAAGAACGACTACAAATCCACCAAAGGGGAGAAATCTTTTGTGAATCCCAAAAAAGAGCCAAACCTCTAGAATTACCTTGAGATCAATGCACTGGCACTAACCAAAGTTCCAGATATGAGAAGCATGTTGAAGCATAACATCCACATAAACCTTAGTCTCCTGAACATAGAAGATGTCCGATGAATGAACTGCAATGAAATCATGAATAAATTTTTGACGAGAGGCGTTATTCAACCCCCTCACATTCCAAGAGAGAATAATCATGGAGGGGATTGAGAAAAGTGAACATCAATGGGCTTAACAGACCTTGATTCCACTAATAAATCTCTAATAACCTTAATCTTCTCTACATCTTTCTTATGCCCTTTTGAAGAGTTGTCAGGAGGACCTTTCTTAAGGAGGCATTGTTGCAACCCCAAGCACCGAGAAGACCCCTTACCAGTATTAGAAGCTAAAACCTCCTTAGCCAAATCAGCCAAAACAATATCATCTTGCATAGGATCATTCAAGGTCACCTGTTGAGCCTACACTCCATGTAAATCATGACTTGTCCCTAGAGCCAACACAACCTCCATACCCCCACCAGTAGCTGCAAAAGTGATAACTAGAGGAATCCCCTCCTCCAAGGAAACAATATCTAATACTTCAAACTGATTAAAGCCCCCATCAGCTTGTCGATCCTTCAAAGTCCTCTTCTTACCCTGTCCCTTAGACCTAGTTTTAATTGGCCAGCACAAAACCATCTTTATCCTTACTTGAGTCACCCTCCCTCATGGGAGCTTTCCCCTTGTCCTCAAAACCCACATGTAGAGTTGAAGGAGAATTGGAATTAGTGGCATGAGAATCTTTATGAACCTTAGGGCATTGCCACTAAAGATGGTCATAAGTTCATGACAGATCTGACACTAAAAGTGAAGAGATTCATAATCTAACGATTGAATCCATGATCAAGAGCCAAGACAAATTTCCAACAAATTTGACAGGGGATTATTTCGATCAATCTCCATGCAGATTCGAGGGAAATAGATCACCTTTTTGTCAATCTTTTGTTGGGCAACCACATTAGGCTTCCCCAAAAGAGCAGCAATTCGTTGTAAAATATCTTCTCTCCAAAACTCCAGGGGGAGCTGAGGTAATCGAACCCAAACAGGAACACAAGAAGGAAACTCTTCAGCCAGATTAAAACCCATATGCTAGGGTTTAATAAACAACCCAACATGGTTGTAGAAATATGGACCTCCTTCAAAAACCCAATTTCGATCAGCCATATTGGAAAAAATAACCATAAAATAACTGTTAGCGGAAAGTATAAGCTCCATATCTCCTTCAATCAGCCATGAACTCCTGATCCAAGCTTCCAATGCAAACAAAGGAACATGAATCCCGAGAAACTTGCAAATGAGAGCATGTCAGCTCCAATATGAAACATCTTCTGTAACTGACTCAGGAGAAATGACCAAAACCGGCCGATCCTGGCTCCGAGGTCAACAACCATTTACTTTCTTCATTTTCAAACCCTCACTATAGTATGTCTCTGTTCGCTGTGCATGCACACCCGATGAAGAGCCAATATGAGGCTTATCATCCCTAGCCACCACCAGGGAAGACATCGAAATCCCTACCATGCAAAAACCTCCCCCCGAGAAAGGGCACACAGGGAATCCCAACAATGAATTCTTCACAAAATGAACCAATCCGACCCAGCCAATAAGTGGATAGAGGTAGCTCCTAGACGGACTCACAAAGCACATAAAAGATCACAAAAAGTTGATATCTCCCCCCTGAAAAACAACAAACACCCCCCCCCCCACTGAGCAATCTAGCCAATATAAGCTCCCATGCGCGCATGCAAATCTTAGGGCCAACATGTAGAATGGGCCTTATCGGCCTCATCCCAGCATGCAGTGAGCTCCACAGACGAACGCCTTAAATATTTGAGCCTTGCATATGGATTTGAATTGCATTAAATTTGATGTCAATAATCTATTCACATTAGTGTTTGGAAGCAACATTTAACAAGCCCGGTGGTGTCAATAAAGATCATTTAGGAGTTTTCTAGGCAAGGAATGTTCCCATTAGTTAAACACCTTTTTTCAATTGAATGATTTAGTAGTAGTACAAATGATTACAAATATATGGTAAACATGCAATGACACCCGTGATCCTATAATAAACCGGGGATGCAATACAAATGATCTATGATGATTCAATTTTGTAGGATGTCTCTTCTAGATAGTTTTTGAAATAAATTAGGTTTGTACTTAAATACAATTCAGCCTGGGACACAAGTTAACAAAATTTCATGTTTAAGTCAATAGATAATTCCTAGCTAGAGGGATTCAACTTGAGCACAAATTTAAAATTAAGTTTTGAAAATGTTGGGTTTATTTCTATGCCATAAATCTAACTTGGGTTAGTTTCACACCTGTGGATTTGACCTAGGATAATGAATGACTAAATTAAACGTATGGATTGGTCCTTGAGGATGTGTAGGTGGAATTAAGTAAAGTTTAGGGTATTTACCAACTTTAAGCTAGAATACACCACTTGTGTACATAAGATAACCTTGTCAAAATAGGGTCAAAATGAAAGATAAAAGCACATAATATACATTTTTTACCATTACAATATTGTACAAACCATTAAATTATCTATATGAGTTAATGAAATGATGACACACAATTTTAAATGACTATCAAATCAATATAATATTGAGATAAATATATTGATGTAAGAAAAAAATCCAATTTATATTTATTACATAAATATAAAAATCCATCAACAAAAAGAATTGAAATCATATATAACTAAAAATTCTTTTGAAAAAGGCTCTTATACAATCCTATTCTATCACAAGGAAATAATAAATTTATATATACAATAATATATAAAGAAACCGACAATTTATATTTATTAAATATGATTTACAAACTATTTTATGTCCATCAATATTAATAAAGTATTTTAACGAGTTTTGCTTTTTCTCTAACTCTATCAACACCCATACCTAAAAGAAAGAAAAGACAAGTAGCTCCTCAAAAAATTGCACTTGAATTGGAAGCTGGAAGCTGACCGAAGGAAAAAACTACCTTGAAGAGAAACCTTTGAATATGCATTTAAATTGCAAGATGCTTCTTTCATCAACTTTTCCCTCTTCAAGAACAGAATACAATAAATTTCTTATGCTCTTTTGATGCTTCAAGCTTACCTACTTTTTAAGTTTTGCATGTTTTTCATATAAGAATGGGCCCATTCACTTTTACAGAACAAACTATGACTTTTCCGTAGAGTGATGTCTTGTTATGTGTTTTTTTTTAAGGATAAGTAGTTGTCTTGTCTTAATATCACGTTGTCATCAACTACACACTTCAAACAAGTTTTGTGCAAGATAAAATATTCTTGTTTGCTTTTTACACTGTCCTTCCCTCTGGAGTTTGTTTTTGGAAGGACCTCCAACAATCATGAACAATAAGGTTAAGGGTGTTTTGACAGGAATGAAAACTACCTTGTTGTTCAAGAATAAGTCATATCTTCATCCATAACTTTAGATAACATCTTACAATGAAGAAGAAAGATATTGAAAGTAAAATTGTTTTATTAATTCTTTGAGGAAGGTGTCCACCACTTTGACAAGTTCAATGAATTTCATACTACTGATTAATGTATTAAATGAATCTAATACACTTCTTATGAATGAATCAATTAATGAGTAAATGAATATATGCAGCTCTGTTATTTGGTCGTTGTTGGGTGGGAGAAAACTTGTTGCATTGTCCCTTACAATTGATCTACTTATATATTATTCTGAATTGCTGACTATGTCCACATTACATGAAGCTTCTAAATCTATTTCAGGTCGGTGAGTGCTTGGATTGCAGTCTTTCAATGGCATTCTCCCTTAAATAATGACATGTAGCAATTAAGATTACTACCAATTAAAATTAATTCTCCCTTCTAAAATTCTATTTGTTTTACAATTTAGCATCATAATAATTATTGATTATAAAAAATAATTCAAAACAAATACTAATTAAAATAATAATTCTTAAAATAATTGCATACCTCAATTAAATTTTAAAATAATAATTCTTAAACATAAAGATTAAAAATAAATATCTAAATTTTCAATTTAAATATTTTTTTTTATAGAATTATAATATTTATTAATTTAATCATTTTATGAAATAATACTTCACTATAATAAAATAGATTAAATTTTAAAACTTCAATTACTATTTAAATATTAAGTTAAAAATTTAGGACATAGAAAAAGAGAAGGTAATAAAATATGTGCAACCATATGGCATGTTTTTCATGAGACTACATATATACTTTTAAAAGCACGTTTCTAAGAATGGTGGACATGTTAATTTTTTAAAGTACAATTTTATTAAAAATTTAAGATTACAAAATTTCTAAGTGTTTAAATAAAAACAATATACATCCTAAAAATGTTATGCAAAGGAGAAATCAAACTAATAGTGTTTTTTTGATCTATGGATAGGGTATTTAATTTTTTTTAGATACATGTTTAGAATGATTTTATAAACTAGTTCATAGATTTTCATGTTAGTATGAAAAGAGGTTTTACCTATCTAGTTTAGTTTTCACCTAGTAGAGATGTTCACATTACACTTAGAAATGTTATTTTAATCACATTTATTGTTTTTTTTATTAGATAGTTTATGAGATTTATTAATGTGAATAGACTTTATAATTTGTCATAATTGCTTGTTGTAAAGTTTTGCATGAGAACTGTTTTATATTGATATTATGTTTGACTATTAGACTCTTCTAAAAAGAATTATCCTCAATTCTCTTAATATTAAAAAATATTGATACATACATAATTATTGAAGATGATAAAATATATAAAAAATAAAATATATTTAAAAAAAATATGTATACAATTTTTTGAAAATCATTTTAATTAAATTAATATATTAATAATATAGTTTTCCTATATTGATATTATGCTTGACTACTAGAATCTTCTAAGAATAATTTCTTAATATTAAAAAATATTAATATATACATAATTATTGAAGAAGATAAAATGTATAAAAACTAATATATAATATATTAAACAAAAATACATATTCAATTATTTTAAAGATTATTTTAATTAAATTAATATATTAACAATATAAAAAAGTCAAATTTTATTTATGAAACTGAAAGGAATATAAGTTATAAAAGATAAAAAAAGAGGGTGGCACACATCAAAAGAAAAATACAAAATTTAATTTATATAAAAAAAAATATTTAGATTTCATACATAATTCTTTAAAGACTAGATAGTTACATTCATTTTTATTTGATTGTCATTAGTGTTGTTTTTAGAATATTTATATAATTTTATTACTTAATAATTATTTTTTAAAAATATATTTTTAAGGGATAGATTAAACTCATTAATTTTTTATTTTTAATTAAAAAATAAAAAATAATGAATTATGTCATTTTTAATTATTTATGTTTTAATTAAAAATTATGTATCAATAAATTATCTTTATCTTTATTAATAATTTACTTTATATAAAAAATAGTCACAATAATACTCAAATATTTTATTTATATAAAAAATAGTCACAATAATACTCAAATGTTTTATTTAATTATATAAAACGTGAAAGAAATTTATGTGCAATTATTTTCCTGAAATGTAATTGGCTCAAAACTTTTGAGCGATAAGGGTGATTTTCCTGACACGCGAAAATGGCATGCTTTTGTCTACTGAACGTGCTCAAACTACAATGATTTATTTCAGCTTGAACAATTTCAAAATCCATTTGAAATTCATTTCTTTCTCGAAGGTTTCCAAGAGCTCTACTGTATGAAAGTTCAGGCTTACACTTTCTGCATCAAACAATTCTAGTTTTGAAGAAATTAAAAATCTTGCCACAATTTGGAAGTGCACTTCACACACATGACATCCTATTATACAGTTAATTTCTTCCTTTGGACTTATCTTGCCCTTTTATTGTGCGGATGATGCAAACTTGATGTATTTGATTTCTATTGATGCATAATTAATCAATCTTTTTAAAACTGATGCACAAGCTAGTTTTGCAAGTTTCCAGATTCTTGAATTTTTTGTTGCTCCTTCCCACATAGTTGATAAAGTTTGTTTAATCAAGGAGACATATGCAAGGATGTGCATAAACAATCCAACACTTATGCTAACTAAGGAAAGCTATGACTTTTGTGTGCTAATGCATTGTGTTCTTATTTTTTTAAGTGTTTTAGTCACATCAGGTTGCCTTCCATGAAGTCAGGTATTAATCCTATGCTATTTTCATTATGGGTTTCTTGGTATTGAAGATTGTTTCTTGAATGGTTGAAGTCTCTTGCTTCAGACTATGGATGTTGTGTACATTCAAGATGCTCCTCAAGCAATAGTCTCCAAGAAGTTGAATACTTAATGTTGCTTGAATCATGAATGTTGTGTTCAAATTAGGTTATGAATGATTTATTATGTTTTGATTTTTTTCATCTTCCTTTAGCGTTTTGGTTTTTCTCTAAACCTCTAGTTTCTAAGGAAATGTATTAGCACTACTCATGCTAGAGCCCATTACAATACATTAGCTTCTCTTTCATTTGAACCAAAATTGCAACTAGTTAGGAATTCTATGTATATATTAATCCCATAATACAATTATAAATGTCAAATGTTTATCATTAGAGGAAAAATTGCTTTTCATGTACCTATTATTTATTCATTTTATCAACATTGTTGCTAAAAATTATCAAACACAACAAATAAAAACATAACTATTTTATAACTTTTTGGCAAGAACTTTGCAGCTCTTGTTATATAATGAATTGTCTAGAAAAGTAAAAAAAAAAATTATCAATAAAAAATACTACATATTATATATTTTCTTTACAAAATGAAGATGTACATTTCTTTGCTAAAAAGGAGTAAAGATATGATAACATCTAATTTGACAAAACAATTTCCTAGATTTTTTATCCATCCATGGAGGTTAATAATTTGAATTTGCATGTGGGCTTCATTATTCAAGTTTCTTCTATCACATTTCTTTTCTTACTTTTTTGTTGGGTTTATTGGAAGATAAATTAATCTCGAAGCTCTATGTAATAGTCATATTGTGATTGATATCTAAAAATCAATCATGGCTATCATGTTTATTTATATATATTTATTGTCAAACTTTAGTAGTTAATGGCAAAAACAAAAGGTTTAAAGGTAAAAATAAAAAAATAGTAAATGAAAATAAAAATTTTAATTGTCAAGAGTGTTTGTTAGTGATGAGCCTTAAATATGCTCATAGTTTGAAACTTTTGATACTCTTACTTTTGTTATTAATAATTGTTTAAACCTATTGATTAAAGACTTTTCGGGTGGTATCCTATAGCAACGAATTCCATATTCTTATAGCTTGACAACTTTATTAATTACCTTTTTGACTTCCCGCATGGCTGATGTATGCTTATGATTTTGGATAATGATATAGGATTAATGTGTGATTAATGAATGGATGTCGTGTCACTTGTGTGTATGCTTTCTTTCGCCTCTGTCACTTATTGCAGACCTGTTGTTGGAGGGAGCAGAAGTTGATCAAATGCAAAGAATCTCGGCTCTGTTGAAGAAGTTGTTCTAGTAATAACTCTTTGATCGAATCCTTGGGAAAGAGCTTTAACGGTCCTTTGATCTAGGGAGTGTGTAATGCTATATTCTCCCTTGGTCGCGTTGAGTAGATAGACTTTCATTTATGAATATCTGTTCCGTGGATTCAAAATGTATTTATGATCACGACTCCCTCTATTAGTTAGTTAGTTGTCTTTTTCATTTAAATAACTGTTCCTCCTACGTGAGTGAACGAGGATGAAACAGTATGTGTTAAAATTAAGTTGAATAAGCAATAGAGTTTTGTGTTGAGTTTTATTTTCAAATAGAGTAATCGATGTATCTTGGTTCTGAGTATGAATAAAATTCGATGAAGCTTTGAGTCAACTTCTTGTGTAATCTAGTTGATGCTTGCTAAGGGGGCCCACTTAGTAAGTATTTTGTAGCAAGTTGTTGTAGTTAACTGTTCATTTCATGTTGATTACTAGTTAGAATCTATTTCTGTAGATTTCAATAGAAACTTAGCCTTGTATTGTTCCTGCAGCATCGGGAATCCATCCTTGTGTCTGTTCCTGCAGCATAAGGCCAGTTCATAGTTTGTCCTTTAATAATAGTTGCTATGATTTTTGTTTTAGTCAAGTTGTGTTTGAGTTAGAAAGCTTTGCATTGCACTTCTTTTAAGCATTTTTTTTCTATAGATGGTGACTGGAAACTAGTTCTTAGTGCACATACCGTGCTACTCCATTTCAAGTATACGTCCCTTGGTTTGATAAAGTAAATGAACGATGATGAGAAGATGTTAGTCGCCTGTTGGAATGTCCAATTCCTAGGTTTAGTTTTGCTGTGACTTTTATATCCTTTTGTGGGAGTGACCATTTTTGGCATCATTGTTGGGGATGGTGTCAATCTAAGAACCTGCTATAGTCATTGTTAGCAGTAGTTTAGTCAGTTTTTCAAAATCTTTTAAAATACCATTCATTTTCATTGCATGCATAGAAGGAGAGACACTCAGGGAAGATTTCTCCCCAACCTACCATTCATTGCCAAGAAAACTGAACCAGCTTATAGCCTATTTGAGGATGAAGGAGACTTAGATATTGACCCATTTGCTGAAGATCTATGTGTTGACTTGCTATTCAGCCCATTTGACGAAGAACTTGAAGAAAATCCATTTGCTCCTATACTTGGTCAGGTGAACATGACACGTAATCCACCGAATCGACCTCCTACTTATGAATTCCCCATTACTCCTCAACAAAACAATGACAACCTTAAGAATATTCCTTCTTCATTACTTCCCAAGTTCTATGGCTTAGTCATTGAAGACTAAGAGACCTTCTTGTTCGAGTTTGATATCCTCTATCATAGTTATGACTACACTTCAGATGCTCACAAACTGAAATTGTTTTCTACTACCTTGAAGGAGGGAGCTCTTAGATGGTTCATGAGTCTGGGAAGAGGTGTTGTCGATAGTTGGCTAGCCATGCAAACAAAATTTCTTGAAAAACACAAGGAATAGTGTAAGAGTGGCAATAAAGGTGATGACATATTTCAAATTCAACAAAAGGAAGATGAAAGTCTAGAGGATTATATATCAAGATTGCTATTTTCTTTGAAAAAGAATTTAGACCATACTCTTAATGAAGAATCTTAGAAATTACTTTTTCTAAGGGGAATCAATGATACCTGCATAGATGCCTTGGACCTGATGGGAGGTGGTGATATCACTCAAGCATCTTGGGATGATCTCATGAAGATATGTGTCAATTAATCCCGAGCAAATGTGAAGAAGGGTAGAGGTCATCACGCTACAGTGGGAAAGTCTTCTTCTAGTGGAGTTTCCCGGATGGAGATCACAAATTTTCTGTCTGATTTCAAGCAGGATATCATTAACAATATGGCTACACAATTAGACACTGCAAGCTCAGAAGAAACATGAGGAAGCTGAAGCAATCTTGGCCGAGTTCTGTCCACATTGCAAATAGAAGAAACATGACTGCAGATGCAAGATGGTGGCTAATCTGGAAGCTAAGTAATTACCTACTGACTTCAAGCCAGTAGAAGGTGATGATGATCAAGTGTTCTTTGTTGCAGAAAGGAGACCATGGGCTCAAAGACAAGGTATGCCTCAAGACCCTTTGACTTTTGGTAATCCTTATTCTAGCTATAATAATCAATGGCAACCTACATATGGACCACCACCACCTTGAACTACATCTCAACCACCTTGGCCTAACTATCAGACCCCTCAATGGCAATCTCCTCAAGGAGGTTGGCAACAGCCACAAGGAAAATGGACCCCACCCTAAGGTAATTGGCAGCAGAATCCTCAAAGGAGAGGTTCTCAGCAATGGCAGAACCAGCCCCCTGGGTTCCTGCAGCTTACATAGCCACAACCTCAGGCCCTCATGCCACCTCCTGCAGCAACTGCCACAAATACTGGCCCTCCAAAACAAATGCCTATGCCTGTTCAGCCGTTGCCAAATCCCAATAATAAGCAACAACAACAACCACAATAGCCCATGTATTTTGCTGAAGCCAACCAATATCTAGCTTATGCCTTAAACATTAATGATATCCATTTGAGGTCTGGAACTACTCTTCCTGCTCCACAACTGCCTCTAATTATTGAGATACCAGATTCTTCCCCTGAAGAACCTACTGCACCTGCTGATCCTACTGAGCATATGCCTATAATTGATACGGTTTCTAAGGAGCCTATTTTGCAAAGTCAAGATAAACCACCTTTTCCTCAGAGGTTACAAAGTACCGCACCTAAATCCCTGGAAGAACCCACTTTTGACATTCTGGATTAGCTAAAGAATGTACAAATTCAAATTCCTTCATTTCAGGCCATTAAAAATGTTCCAATTTATGGAAAAACCATTAAAGAGGCCTATTTGAAGAAACCTGGATGGAAGAAAAAGGATCCCCAAACAATTTATGTCTTAAGGAAATTGACTGATATAATGTTGGAAAATGTAGTCATTCCAAAGTACACTGACCCTGGAAGTCCTGTAGTTCAAATACATATAAATGGCCAAATTGTAAGTAATATTTTGATTGACCTTGGTGCTGCCATCAATGTCATGACCAAGCATACTATGGACTACTTGAACATCCTAAACATTCGGTCTAAACCTACAGTCCTGCAGCTTGCTGATAGCTCCACTATCACACCTGATGGAATGGTGGAAGCTGTAATTGTCACTCTTGAATCTTAGGAGTATCCAGCTAATTTTACAATATTATCTACTAAGGAAACTTTAGGAAGATACCCTGTTATCCTAGGTAGACCATGGTTAGCAACTGCTGATGTTTTTATAGAATGCCATTTTGGAGATATGACTATTTTTGATGGACAGTCCACACAAAAATTGGCTTTGTATCCGCCTGCTAGACCTCAACCAGATTTGTCCCAACCTGTTTGGCCAGATGTGAGGGAAGAAACTGAAGAAGCCAATTCGTTGGTTCAATTAATGATGCTCCAAACTGATCCATTCTCACAACTTCAGAATGAGGATGCCTTACTTTTTCAAATTCTACAGCCTAACTCTGATACAAGTAGTTCATCTGATCCAAATAGCAGTCATCTACAATGTTTCCTGCAGCAACTGAATTCTGAGAGTTTGCTGCCTAAATTTCCTACAATTTTTCATAACTTGCTTCCACAAGAGGTACAAACATCACCTGTAAATTCTATGAGTGATCTCACTAAGCAGATAGAATTGTCTCCAGGTCACTATTTAAATATCAATAGCAAGCTGTCACAATCTCAACAGGCTATCCTACTCAAAATGCTGCAAGATCAACATAAAGCTTTTGCATGGGAATATGGTGACATGAAAGGAATAGATCCTCAAATTTGTACTCATATGATCTATATCAAAGAAGAATGTTTACCAGTTAGGCAACCTCAAAGAAGAATAAATCCAGCACTCAGAGAAATAGTTAAGAATGAACTTCAAAAGTTGCTTTATGCTGGTTTTATCTACCCAATCTCTGACAGTCAGTGGGTCTCTCTGTTAGTTATTGTCCCTAAGAAAGGTGGAAAATGGAGAGTGTGTGTAGATTACAAAGAGTTGAACACTGCCACTAAAAAAGGTCACTTTCCACTGCCATTTGTAGACCAAGTGCTAGACTCACTATCTGGTAAAAGCTATTTCTCCTTCTTGGATGGCTACAGTGGATACAATCAGATAAAAATTGCCCCTGGAGATCAAGATAAGACCACTTTTACCTGTCCATGGGGAAAATTTGCTTACTTAGTCTTGCCTTTTGGTCTATGCAATGAGCCAGCAATATTTTAAAGAGCAATAATTAGTATTTTTGCTGATATATCTCATGACTATATGAAAATTTATATGGATGACATCACTACCTATGAGGTTACATTTAAAGAAGCACTGGTGAATTTATAAAAAGTATTGGAAAGGTGTAGAGAGAAAAATTTGTCTCTAAATAGTGAAAAGTGCTTTATGATGATGCAAAAAGGTATTGTTCTAGGCCATCATCTCTCCAAGGATGGAATTCAGGTTGACCTTGCTAAAATTGAAGTTATTATGAATTTACAAACTCCTACAAAACAAAAGGATTTCAGAAGCTTCCTTGGCCATGCAGGGTATTATAGAAGGTTTATAAAAGATTTCAACAAAATTTCCAGTCCACTATATGCCTTATTAACTAAGGATTCTACATTCGATTGGACAGAGGCTTGTGAAAAATCTTTCCTACAGCTAAAGGACTTGCTTACTAAAGCCCCTGTTCTTCAAGGTCCAAAATGGACTCTGCCTTTTCATATATATGCAGATGCTTCTGATTTTGGCATAGGGGCAGTCTTAGCCCAAAAAGAAAATTCAATTGAGCATGCTATCTATTTTATCAGCAAAAACCTTCTAGGTCCTGAGCTAAACTACACTGTTACCGAAAAGGAGTTACTAGAAGTAGTGTATGCTTTGAATAAATTTAGGCATTATATCACAGGTTATCAGATATTTGTCCACACCGACTATGTAGCAATCAAGTATCTGATGAACAAGCCTGCCATCTCTGGTAGGTTGGCAAGATGGCTCCTGTTGTTGCAAGAATTTGACATTACAATCATTGATAAACTAGGAAGAGCTAATGTTGTGGCTGATTTTTTATCAAGGCTGCAAACAACTGCACCTGTTGAACAAGAAGTCATTGATGATAGGTTCCCTGATGAACACCTGTTTTCCATTGCTGCACACACTCCATGGTATGCAGACATTGCCAATTATCTAGCAGCAAGCAGAATACCAGCTCACTTCTCCCCAAAAGAAAAGAAACTGTTAATTGAGAAAAGTTTTAACTTTTCATGGATTGCAAATTGTCTATTTTACACAGGACCTGATCAAGTTATGCGAAGATGTGTAAGAGAAGATGAGACTTATGATATCTTGCATGCTTTCCATGATGAACCATGTGGGGGACATTTTGTAGCCAAGAGAACATCAATGAAGGTTCTTACAACATGATATTATTGACCAACATTACACAAGGATGTTGTAGCTTATACAAGGAAATGTGATAGATGCCAACATATGTGAAGACCAACTAGGTCAGATGAAATGCCACTCTATCCACAGGTAATAGTCACCCCCTTTGATAAATGGGGAATGGATTTTGTTGGACTAATTGATCCACCATCCAATGGTAAGTCATACATTTTGGTTTGCACGGATTATGTAACAAAGTGGGTTGGAGTAAAGGCAATGAGTCATGCTCATGATAATAAGGTTTCTGAATTTCTGTATGAACAAATTTTCACTAGATTTGGAGTTCCCAGAGAGCTTGTAACTGATCAGGGAGTTCAGTTCACATCCAATTTGATCACTGCACTAATGAATGACTATAAAATCAAGCATAGGAAGTCCATCCCCTATCACCCTCAAGCCAATGGTCAGGCGGAGGTTACAAATAGGGAAATAGAGGCAATCCTAACAAAGACAGTGCAGCTACATAGGAAAGATTGGAGCAGTAGATTTCTTGAAGCAGTCTGGGCCTACAAAACTACATGGAAGACAACAACTGGGTTTACACCTTTTGAACTGCTTTATGAGAAAATAGCCATGTTTCCCATTGAATTTGAACATAAAACTTTGAGGACAGCTCTTGAACTCAATATAGACATTTTTGAAGCAGAGAAGGAACGTCTCCTGCAGCTAAATGCCTTGGACGAAATGAGAAAAGTTGCCCTGCAGCATACAGAAGCTGTCCAACAGCAAAGGAAGAAATGACACGATTACACATCAAAACCAAGCAATTCTCTGTTGGTGATTGGGCTTTGCTATATGATTCTAGATATCAAGAAAACTAAGGTAAGCTCACCACCCACTGGCTCGGTCCCTATGAAGTTGAGAATGTGTTTGACAATGGTTCAGTACAGCTGGCCACAATTGATCCAGTTCGTTTCAAATTGCTAGTTAATGGACACCAACTGCGGTTATATCATAAGCTGAAATCAAAGGAAGAGTTCCTAAAAAAGTTTGTTTCGACTGGTCTTCCTGCAGCAAAAGGCTTAGTCCTTTTTCCTGCAGCTTCTCTTTAAGTATTGAGTTGATCGCCCATAATAAAGTTTTCTTTAAAAAAAAAAAGAAAACCACTTTTCTTCATTTTTTTCATCTATCACATCATTCATTCCTTTATCTGCCACATCATCCATATTGTCACTCTGCCTCATTCATGCATTCAATCTCCCAGCTATCATTTCATGATACGTTGTTGTCCTTTATGGCATACCCGAGAACTGAATTCAAGGTATGTGAAATCTTTTCATTAGTGCATAATTTATTCTTTCTGTTTATTCATTAATTGCAATGTATATGTCAGCCGTAATTGCACGCTTTAAACTTATCACATGCTGCACATGTGAGGACACATGTCAAATGCTAAGCAGGGGGCGTGGGTATTCTAATTTGAAATTTTCTTGTGCCAAATTTTACGTTTGCCAAAATAGTTATGTTCTTGTACTTTCTAAAGTACGATTGCAAAGCCATATCCTAAGAACAAGCTAACTACTTAGTTTAAGTAGTTATTAAAATTATTTTATGCAAATGTCTAGTTGTTATTCTTGGTAAGGAAAAGGAAGTGCAGTAAGGAAAAAGATTATTTTTCAAGCTTTCAGCATAAGTCTGAGTTTTTTTTTAAGGGTTTTTGATCATGGGTGGCCAACTGGTGAGGCACGAGCCTGTGGCTCATGATGCATTGATAGAAGATCCTCAGTTAATGCAAGCATTCACCAATTGTGGATGGTTAAATTATTTCTTGAGAATTGATTCTTTTGATGAAGAGGCTGCAGGAAAATTCTTAAGAATATTTTTAGAAAATGAGGCTACAGTATGGGGCTTGGCAGTGGCTGTGACAGAGGAAAGAATTGCAGAAGTTACTGGATTACTGGCAGTTGGTGAAAATTTTTCTGTTGGAAGGGATGTTGTCTCTATTAGGGCAGAGTTTATACTACCAGCTGATGGGCCTTTGGAAATCTCAAAGCAAGGGTGCAAAAGAATGTCCCTGCCTTATCCATACTCTGAATACACCATCTTTATTATTAGGTATTTAACTTGTGAAGGGCACTTCTCTTACCTACATTCATATCATTTCAAATTGTTAAGTCAAATGAGACATGGACTAGTAGTGAATGTTCTGAATTTCTTGATAAACCTTTTACAAAGTAGTGCACACGAAACCCAAAAGGGTAAAGGAAACTTTGTCACACATCATGCCCTAATAAAAATTTTGACTGAGAGATCTTTAAGGGATGTTTCACCTCTTTCCTAGAATGAGTTTGTTGCCCGAAAAGGTTTTCAACTACTTGAACCTTCTAGGGCACTACCTGCACAACCTAGAAGAAAGAAAATGAGAATTGAGTCCACAAGTACAGAAATAGAGCAAGAATCTGCTGCTCCTGCAGCGCCCAGTCCTGCAGCTTCTATACCAATGTCCTCTACCAGTGTGCAAACAAGGTCTGTCGCTAGGAGAGAAAAAGGAAAGAAAATTGTAGGTGAGTCATCTGGGGTAGGACAGACTCCTGAGTTGGACCCACATACTCAGACAAAATTTTTTTGCCTCATCCTCTCCTGCGGGGTCTTCGCTTGTCTCTGTCTCTCTTGCAACAATTTCCGTTAATACTCCAATATCTTCTTCCCTTGCCGAGTCTGGATCTTCAAGACTAGCTAGGAAGATAATTGCTAAGGAAGCATCCTTTGCTATTGCTCCTTATGCAAAACTACCAAGAAGGAGTTCATTGAGAAAATAGTATAAGCCTACTACAACCTCTGTTCAAACAGAAACTATCATAATATTGGAGGACTCTGTTGAATCAGGTCATGATAACTCCCTGGGTATGTCTGCAAATGTTCCACAAAGCTCATCTATTGTTCCTGAGGTAGCACAACCCAATAATGTTGATAAGGGAAAAATGCTGAGTCTAGATGACTTAGCTTGTGTGGCTGAGAAAATTTCTGAGGAAGAAAAAATTTCTCCCATGCTGCAACAGGGCTTCATCCTGCAGCAAGAGGATTTTGTCCTATAAAAAGAAGGTGTGCTTGAACTGCATGAAATACCCTATGATAATCCATTTCCCACTAAAGTTTGCATAGATTTAGTTGTGTACAAAAGGACTCTACTGATTGCATACTTGGAATTTCTGAAAGTTAGTCGGAAGCCTGTGTCATTCCAGACTTTATGTTTTCGCCATTTCACCAAAACTGAAGTCCAACAAAGTTTATGGGAAGAGGAAAAGAAAAAGCTACAAAGGGAAATTGAAAGGAAAAAGCAAGAAATTTAAGATATGCAGAAGAAAATGGATGAAATGATGGAAATAACTGAAAAAATAATGGAGTGTAGGCTGCCACCCAAAGTATATGCAATGTGCCTCAAGGAACAGTTTCTTTGGTTCAAACTAATGAGGATCTCCAGAAATTTGGATCTCGATATTGAAACAGCCAAGGAATTCTACGATGCCTATGAAGTGGCCCCTAATTGGTTGAAAAAATCCATGTGTGAACTTTATTTACATGGTTATTTAATTCCTGCAGAAACTGAATGGAACCCACTCCTTTATATAGGTGATATCCATCTAAGAGCACTTATGTCTTGGGCTATAAATGAGGTCAATTATGGGACACAATTGGAAACATATGAAGAAGCAGAAAGAGATGAACCTATTCTTCTAAGAGCTGAGAGTTCAGACCCACACATAGTTTTAAGAACTTGGCTTAAAGTTACTTATGGATTGAATCACCCTCAGGAAAGAGAGAGAATTTTTGGCATCAGACAATAGGTATACAGTGAGTTCAAAGAGCAGAAATATATATTTTGGAAACTTGCCTCTTCTAGGATTGAGGCAAGGTCAAAGAAATTGACGGTTGGTCTAAGAAAGACAGAGCCTCACAGCCCTTTGAACTTCACAGCAGCACTCAGGAGAACATAAAGGTACATGCAACTGGGTTTGCAAAGTAGATTTGAATTATGGATGCCACTGACCTTCCAACCCCTAGTTTTAATATGGCCGCTCTATCCCTACCAAGCCAAGGAAATCAATGAAGAAATAGAAAACCACAGATTTGAAAGATGGCAATTTACCTGAGGTTTTTACTACAAGTTTGGAACTTCACTGCAGGGTCATGCTTCTCCAACAAATTTCAGGGAAATAACAAGGAAAGTCAATGCTGGAGGACCAACATTAGGATAAGTAGGGGGCAGAATGATGAGCCTTAAATTTGCTCATAGTTTGAAACTTTTGATACTCTTATTTTTGTTATTAATAGTTGTTTAAACCTGTTGATTAAAGACTTTTCGGGTGGTATCCTGTAGCAACGAATTCCATATTCCTGTAGCTTGACAACTTTATTAATTACCTTTTTGACCTCCCGCATGGCTGATGTATGCTTATGATTTTGGATAATGGAATAGGATTAACGTGTGATTAATGAATGAATGTTGTGTCACTTGTGTGTATGCTTTCTTTCGCCTCTATCACTTATTGCAGGTTGTTGGAGGGAGCAGAAGCTGATCAAACGCAAAGAATCTCAGCTCTGTTGAAGAAGTTCCAGTAATAACTCTTTGACTAAATCCTTGGGAAAGAGCTTTAACGGTCCTTTGATCTAGGGAGTGTGTAATACTATATTCTCTCTGGGTCGCGTCGAGCAGATAGACTTTCATTTATGAATATCTGTTCCGTGGATTCAAAATGTATTTATGATCACGACTCCCTCTGTTAGTTAGTTAGTTCTCTTTTTCATTTAAATAACCATTCCTCCTGCGTGAGTGAATGAGGATGAAATAGTATGTGTTAAAATTAAGTTGAATAAGCAATAGAGTTCTGTGTTAAGTTTTAGTTTCAAACAGAGTAATCGATGTATCCTAGTTCTGAGTATGAATAAAATTTGATGAAGCTTTGAGTCAACTTCTTGTGTAATCTAGTTGATGGTTGCTAAGGGGGCCCACTTAGTAAGTATTCTGTAGCAAGTTGTTGTAGTTAAATGTTCATTTCATGTTGATTACTAGTTAGAATCTATTTCTGTATATTTCAACACAAACTCAGCCTTGTATTATTCCTGCAGCATCAGGAATCCATCCCTATGTCTGTTCCTGCAGCATAAGGCCAGTTCATAGTTTGTCCTTTAATAATAGCTGCTATGATTTCTATTTTAGTCAAGTTGTGTTTGAGTTAGAAGGCTTTGCATTGCACTTCTTTTAAGCATTTGTTTTCTATAGATGGTGACTGGAAACTAGTTCTTAGTGCACATACCATGCTGCTCCATTTCAAGTATACGTCCCCTGGTTTGATAAAGTAAATGAACAACCATGAGAAGATGTTAGTTGCCTATTGGAATGTCCAATTCCCAGGTTTAGTTCTACTGTGACTTTTATATCCTTTTGTGGGCGTGACCAGTTAGGTTGTATATATATTGTTTTAATATTTTTTTTTATATAATTATGTTTGTTTATTTGTAATTAGATTAGTAATTCTCTCTTGATTATTAGGAGAGTTCTTATTATATTGGAGGGGGAACCATCTCCAAATATATAGTATGTACTTGCATAATGAACAATATATAACACCTTTTATTTTTTATTATATTGGATTTTATTTTTGTCAACCACCAAACATAATGGATAGGGGAATTTTTTTAGGTGTTATAGTTGCAACTACTCTCATAGACATGCATAGAAAATGTGGAAGCATAGGCAAGCCATGTAAACTATTTGAAAAAATACCTCAAAGAAATGTTATCATGCCTTTATCTTATTTGAAGCAATATTTATTAATTTTTTTTATATGCCATTACCTGATTGTATTTTTATCATCCATCAAAGCTTAACTGATAAATAAATTTCGTCAAGTGTTGTACTGAACTCCTCCAAATAAGCTGACATTTTTTCCTTTTTCTTCCAAGCAAAGTGTTTTTTCTTATTTCTCAAGCAAGAAGTGGCTCAGCATGACCCAATTTACTTCAAGGATGAAAAATAACTGGAGAGTCTTCATATTCAATCTTCTGTAACCACTTTTTAAATTTTAAAGATAAGGTAATCTAAGTAGAGTGCACTAGGTTATTCTCCACAAACACATAAAATATAGCGAATAAAAAATGCTTCATGAATTTGGTGATCTTATCAATAGCATAGTATTGCCCAAAAGAATTAGCAATACTCATAAAAATATTTCAATGCCAATACTCCAAAGGAAACCCTGGTAAATGAACCTAAATAGGAAAATTGAATGTGTATACCTTTCATTAGGTTGAAACCAAAAGACCAATTTGGAAGACAAAATCCATTCATGCCAAGAAACCAAGGGCCATCTAGAAGGAACCTAGAATAATCCTCCTATAATGGTGTGAATTTTCACCCCTAGGAAAATTCCACATTTACATTACCCCTACCTTAGAGAATTAAATATGATAGTGCAATCCATACATCTGCCACCTTTCCCTGTCCATTTGGTAGCTCATTTCTATGTTAGTGGGGGAATTTTTGTCGGAGATGCTAGTGCAACGTGCAAACGTTCGCACTATGCGCTTCTATCCTATCAAGATTCCTACCTTTGGAATCTATAGAGGCATTACACTCCTTCGTTAGACGTGAAATGTAACATTTTCTACTCTTTTGACCCACTTTGAATGGGATTTTTTCCTCCTTTCATTCAAATTTCCTATTCTTCCATTCATTCCATCTTCTACATACTTCTTGAGAACTTTAGGATCAAATTCACTCACTTTCAGCTCCTTCAAGTTGCTTCACCACCACCATTGTAGCTACAAGTTGTTGTTTTGTTGGCTCCTCCTCTTTGTTATTGTGGAAGCATTGGCTTTGGAGAGCTTGAGAGCTTGCATCTTCCTCCACTTCTCTTGAGAGAACATGGTTGAGAAGGTGATATCGATCCATTTCCATTTTCTTTTGCATCATCTACTTGTGTAGTAACATATTGTTGTTTGAGTAGTGCTTGGTATTTCCATTTCTACACTTTTTTTTTTTAATTATCTTTCCATATAATCATTTCTATCTAGCTATCCATGGAGGTGGAAACACCAAAGTGGGGGACTGATTGAGGAAGTACTCTAAACACAACCCCAACATTTTTTTCGTTCTTGCATGTGTAGGTACTTTTTGATTGGAGCTATTCGAAGAATCAAATTGCACATGGCTTGATATTACTTTCTCACCCCTTCTTTGTTAATTCAAAGTAGACTAGTTAAAGTATTCTTCTTATTGCATTTTGTTTCTATAATTTTTCACCAATCTGTCATAGCTTAAAACTCTACTAATCAATCTATTAGCTTGTTTCCTAGTGTTTTGGTCTATCTTTCATACTCTCTTTCAATATGGACACCAGTGCCCCACTGAGATGCCAATGCGCCACACTAGAGTTTGTGTCCTGTGTTGCCATCCTCAAGTAGTGAGTTGCTTGAGTCATAGAATGAACTCTAAAATTTGGCTCATTTGATCTTTTGAAACATTTGAGTTAGCAGAAGGAAAGTGACAAACCAATTGTCCTTCCTTTTCACCCCTTGAAACCTTAAACCTTTCCAATTCATTCATCTAGCTTGAGGTAGATTAGGGCAACCTATTGTTCTAGACTCTTTAGTGACTGAGAGTCCCTAAGCAACTAGTCCTCCTCTACATTTTTGTGAAACTGACATGAACTATTTTGGTTCCATTTCGTAGTGTTGAAGGAATCTTCTCTCATGTTCTAGGTGTGTGTGTTGTAGGGTGCATAGCCTTGCAACCCAACCTATGACCCCTAGTAGGCGTAGTTACAAGGATCCCTTGACATTGTGAAGTGAAATCTAGATAGGTCACCATCTAATTATTGAACCTTTGGGGTATCCTGAGGAAGTCCTTTTGGAGTACATTTAAACATGGCTTATTTTATGCATCTCCCCATTCCTTCTATGCAACCTGTGAATGGATAACTCGTTATAACCTTTACATCATAGGATCTACTTATGAGAATGAATAGAGAGCCTTCTCCTCTTTGCATCCCACTCACATCAACAAGAACATTGTGATTGGTGTTCTAGTTGATCCTATGTGCCATGTGAATGTTATAATAAGGAAGATTATGTTGATAATTTTTTTACATAAGGATGGATATGATGAATCAAAGAGCATAATATGTACGCATGAAAAAATATTAGTCCCTCTATTTGGTTCCATCACCCTCTTATTCTTGGTGGTACCAAGGACTATAAATTCTCCTTTCGATATCATCCCAGAGTCAAACTTGTTTAGAGTGAAACTAGGCATTCCATGGCTAGTTTCCATGAATGCATTCACTTTGATAATTCATAAGCATTTGAAGTTTTCTCATGAGGATTTTGTGCACATTGTGCATGACATTGGATATAAATCTCTGATGTCATGTGGGGGCTACTCATTAGATCACTTTTGGCCTGCCCTTGTTGGTCCACTTCCTCCAGGGATGGATCTGTTGCATTACACCTATATTAAATACAAGAATGGGGGCATAGTGTTGAAGGTGACCTACCCTGTCTCCCCTATGACATTTCAGTTAAAGGCTCTATGATCATGCAGTAGCAAGCTGCCTCCTCCTCCTCTCAAAAGGGGAAGGGAAAGTCTACTCACATCTAGGAGCCTTCCTCTTCTTCTACTGTCTCATCCATTTCTACCTCTCACCTTGTTGTGGCACCTTCGGCCCCGACTCCCCTACCATGCCTAGGGAGTCTGATGGTGCTTGGTTGGCGGAAGGACAAGTGTTAGGTATTCAAACTTCCTGTCTTACCCACAATTTATTATGATGGACTCCTAAAGGATTGACCTAGGGTGTCTCAAGGGCACATCAATGGTGAACTTGCCAATGTTTAAGCTCAGAGACCCATAGTTTGACAAAGGGGACTTTGCTTTTTGGTTTTTCGATGTTCGACCTTTTTAGGGTTTTTGATGTTTTCTAGATGTTTTGGGTTTTTCCTTTACAATTTTTTGAATGCTTCTGGATTTTAGCTGTACAAGATTTTGCAAATATTTTTGAATATTTTTGGATAAAATTTTATGAATGTTTTTGGTGTTTTCTGATAAGATTTGACCTCAAGATATACAAGAACCTGATTGTGACTCATAACGAAATGCCCCCAATGTGACATGCCAGCCTACTTCAATAAAGGTAGGACAAATTGACCTTTGGAATTTTCCAAGTGGTACTAAAGGGTTCATGATACCTCACAATTCCAAGCCATGATAAGGACACAAATGATGGATAAATGGTGATGTAAAGAATGATAGGAAAAAAGAGTCCAATAATAGATGGAGATGCTTTATTCACACAAGGCGCCTATTTGCCAGGTTTTCACCAATGTACTTGCCCAAAGTGCCACCGAAGTGGTTTTCACTAGAGGACAATTTTTTTCTTTATCTTTTCAATCCTTTTCCTCATTTTTTTTGGATTTTGATTATTTTATGAGTTTTTTGTATTTTCTGATTTACACCCTTCAAGATTAGGCATAAATTTTTTTGAGATGCAAGTTGTTGGTTGGCTCCTGCAAGGGTTCACCTTCAAGGGGTTGACAATTGATATGCTCCTGATCCATAGCTTGCTATAATGAAAAATGGACCTATCTAGTTAGGATCAAAATTTCATTTGTTGTCTTGATTTGGAAGGTTCTTCTAATTCTGCTTTAAGACTAGATCTCCTACCCAGAACGACTGAAATTTGATTCTCTTGTTATGGCTCTATTTTAGTCCATTTTTATATACTTGCAAGTGATTAAGGGCATCAAGAAAACATTCATCCATGAATTCTAGCTCATTTAGTCGAGATACTCTATATTCTTCCTTAGTTATTAGGTTCTACAATGATACTCACAATAATGGGAGCTCAACCTCAATAGCTAAGATGGCTTCTGATCCATAAACCAAAGAGAAATGGGTTGCACCTGTAGGCGTGCATATATTGGTTGTGGAATAATGTAGTTCAAGCAATGTGTGTAGCTATTTTGGAACAAGAGCACCAAAAGTAGGTGTCCAAGCAGTTGTTGGAGGTGGAGGATTAGTGTCAAGGGTACCCACAAGTGTACTACTTTCAAACAGTGAGGTGTGACCAAAATATTTAGCAAGGCTAGTTGCAAGACTAGGAATGCAGGTTTGATTTAGTCCTAGTGATGGAGTTGTGAAACCTTGTGTTAAATTCTATGGTAAAAACGTTGAGGAAATAGGAGCTACATTTTTAAAGGATTTATGTTCCATAATTTCTCCCCTCCTAAGCTCAAATGGATTATTCATGACATCTTCAATCTCATATGGTCCTGAAGGAGATGACGGTTGTTGTGACGGGGTAACATGACTTCTAGGATAAAATTCTAAAGGATTTGGATCACTTGACGTAAATGTAACTTTGGTTTTCTCTTGTGTTGTGATCTTGTCTTTACCATAAATTTTGTGTCACCTATGGGAGAGTTGTGTTGTGTTTTGTAATGTTTGAACTTTCTAGTTGACTCAAATCTAGGTAAAAGGGACAGTCTAAGTTGTTTGGGAGCAATGATGATAATGTGTGATGAAAAGATGAGTGATGTGGGAAGTGATCTTTGCAAACTTTTTGGATTGACTGGAGTTTGATGTTTTGATGTTGAGATAAAGGATGCTAATGAGCTTAGGAATCTTTAGGGTAGACTTGTGACCTTCAAGATGAGCTAGTTCAAAAAGATAACTACCTTAACTAAATGCATGGAAAATGATACATTTCACATACAAAGTAGCTAAGTCAGCAAATGGTTTGATGTTTAAGTCACAAAGTGTTGGTGTTCTCAATATTTTGCAAAGTTGGATGAAGTGAAGGATGAACTTTGATAAAGGAGTGAGTGAAATGTTTGACCCAATGTTGACCTAAAGTGAACCCTAGTTTTCCAAGACCAAGGTATTGAGAATGATGCTAGAATTCTAAAAAAATGTTCAAATTCTAAAGACTCAATGCTGATTTAAATGCATAGATGGATGGGAATGTTCAAGGGTATGTGTAGGATCATGATGGGTCAAAAAGTGGCGATATGATGGGTTTTTGTAGGGTATGTGGTTGATGATTTTTTTTAACCCAAAATTGATGAAACGAAAAGGGTTTTTAAAGGAGATTCTTAGCTTTCCACCAGTATAAATTATGCTTTACTTTAAATTTAATAAATTATTATTATTTATTTTCTATTTGAATTACAACTAAAGTCCGATTGATAGGTTGATTGAAAAACATCTATAGCTTTCAACGATATCAAATTTTTGAATCCAAAATATGCATCACATTCTATGCTTCACATACTATAGGATTAAAAAAAGAAATGAATTTCATGAATTTTTGACCAAGTTAAGGTGGTTAGACATCTGAGTTTTTATTTTTTAAAAGTTGTAATAAAAATTCATAATTAATTATTTACTTGGAAAAAATTACAAAAAATATGCATCACATTAGGACATGAGTCCTCTACTATATAAAATCTTATAATATTATCATTTGTAAAATGAAAGCTTCTTATTTTTCCCTAAAATTTAAGTACTACATTGAAATTTCAAATTTTCACCAAATAGATTTAAAAAAAAAAACCTAGTAGTTTAAAAACTATATTCAATTTGCTACAAATTTTATTCTTACATATTTTTGAAATAATATAGATAACTTATTCAAATTTTTACGTCAAGTTGCCTAACTCTAATTTTTCTATTTTTTTTGCCACTTAAAGGCCTATTTTTTCCATGATGATCCTGCACATACCCTAAAACTTGTTTGGGCTCTCCTAGATCAAGCATAAAAGTTTCTCATCAAAGTGTAACAATTGTGGTAAAATATTGACGCTCACTTTTGGCCATACCTTGTTCTACGATTCCTATGTCTGAAATGACGGGTTGGAGATTTTCCCCTACAGATTTTGATTGTTTGATGAATCATTTATAGGAGTTTGGTGTCATGTAAAAAATTAGGATTTTGACTCCAAAAGAATGCATATTTAATTCTAGACTCTACCTTGAAGTGTGCCTATAAAAGTTTGCTACCAATCTATCTCTATTTCTGTGAAGTGCTAAAAGGTGTTTCTTGAGAGATTTTGGAGTGAGATGCCTAAGTCTAAAATGATGGCCTACAGACCTTTCCTTAGGGATCCTAATTTTATGCGAGATCATGTGAAAAAAGTTTAATTTTATGAAAGAAATGAGGATATTTATTGCCATGCAGGTGGTGGTAATTTGGGCCGTCTAGCCTCAATATTAGCTTGTTCATCTTCTTCATCTAAAATGGTTGCTGGGTTTCTCCACTGTGTATTTGTTTCCTTGTTTTCAAAAGTGAAGCTTCTCAAAATGCTAATGAGATTGGTTTGTTCACTATTAATGAGTTCAAATTTTGGCTGAATTATAGCACCTGGAAGATTAGGTTGTTCAATGGGAGCAATCTATCTCCAAATAATCATGTGGGGTTCATTTGTCAATTTATCTTGCTTAAGTGAATTGATTTTACCACATACACTTGTCTTGATTATGTTTCTAAACTAGATGTTTATGTCAAAAACATCACAACTTTCACAATGTCCATTTCATGAAAATTACGAGATTGGAACCATAATTGCCTATGTTGTCTTTGGGAAAATATGGGTTTGAGATTAATGTCAAGATATTTAGAAATCACTAAGGA
Organism: Sequoia sempervirens; assembly: GCA_007258455.2. NCBI lineage: Eukaryota > Viridiplantae > Streptophyta > Pinopsida > Cupressales > Cupressaceae > Sequoia > Sequoia sempervirens. The sequence goes on along the minus strand of VDFB02362823.1, from coordinate 8,569 downwards.
TAGATCCTTAGGAGAAGCAATAATATCAAGGCTAACTCAAGAAGTCCATATTTAAGCCAAAGTGTTTGAAATTTTGAGGATGATAGTGATTGTCTTTTTTTGTATTGTTTTGAAACCAAGTAAAGTGTTAAACTGACACACAATCATTTACAATCCTACGATAGAAATGACCATATTTTTTGAATCCCCACTAGGATTTCTCCAAACACTAGACACTGCAAACAATTAGAGATTTGGCGACACTGGCTCCCCTCCACGACACACACTTCTCGGGACCACCAAGTCTAAAAATCCTTAAAATTCGGAGATTAAAAGGAATTTTTTTGTTTCTATAATTGAATAGTACAAATGTGGGGCAGCTTCAGAATGACTGTTCTTGCACCAAAAAATATTTTAGGATTTTGGTTTGTTAAACAAAGGATTGTAGTAAGGACTTCCATTTGAAGTGGCCATACACACGACAAGATTAGCTCAAGATTATGGAAAATCAAGAGGCCTCCCAATACTTTCCCTAAGGAAGGAATTTTAAGTATCATATAGATACTAAGGGTGACACTTGTCAGTATGACACATCCGCACCTATTGTTAATGACTTTCGTCACAACACATTTTTATATAGCGATTGGAAGAGCTTGGCTTTAGCCCATTATTGCTTTAGTCATTCCCTTGGGGTGAGTACTTTTTCCCACCAAGGAAAGATTTCTAAAGATAAACAATAGTGAGAAAGTACATCTGTATTTCGATCATCTTTGCTTGCATAAACAAAGAGAGAACACACGCTATGCATTTTTCTCACACTCGCATGATTGTTCAATTTTAAACCCAATTGAAAGATGTAGGTAACTTTTTAGACAACCAATGTCATTAGAATTCTTTTGATTATCAAGATCACTGTGAAGCACAAGAGAAGTGCATACGCATTTGAATGACACAAATTATAAAGAAAATTACAAGACAACAAAAGGACAAGTTTGTTTTAAGCCTCAAAGCAATGATAATTTTTGTTGATGGTTTTTTCTGCACAACAACAAATCAGACAAAATATGATATTATATCTCTCTTGAAAGGTAAATCTCTATCAACAAGCCTCAAGAGATAACCCCAAGGTCTCTAATGTCAGTTTTGACAATGGAAAAACAACTCAGTGGTAAATGTGAAAATGTTGGTAATCACAAGGGGCCTTACAAAAAAAATGCTAAAAGCTTCAAATTTATCAGATCTTGCAATATAGTGATACTTTTAGTCCTAAAACTAACCCAAATTCAAAGAAATGAAAAAAGAGATAAGGGTTAAGAAAGATTCTAAACTAACTCCTAAGATCAATCACAACAATGATGAATGTTGCAAATGGACAGATCCCCAATAAAACCAATCTCTTCTTAATCAAGGACAAGCCTTCAACTCCATAGAAATGGTGCAATCTTCTGAGGAAATCATAATATTTTCAAACTATGAATATTCATCCACATACCTAATAACTGGTGCAATGTAAACAAGCATCCATAGTTGAACTTAACACAAAATGAGGCCTAGACTAAATTTACACAACAATCTACAATTAACAAATTGCTAAAAGTATGGACCAGGGATTGATCATCATCATTCACACTTCATCATTCACTGAAAATGAAATCTAACATCTAACAATGAGAATCAAGAACAACAAACCGTGAAACTATTGAAGTTGAATACAAAGTTCACCAAACAATGACCCAATTGCATTAACTTCTCCAACATTACATAACAATTTCCAGTTCTCTCCTCTCCCACAACTACTAACTTGTAGAATCTAACTCCTAACTTATCCAATTATGTCTTTCTACAGCTTCTAACCTAGTCTCTAACCTATTACAAATGAGAAGGAAATGGCCTTTTATAGACTTTACATTATAATTTCAATGTCCAGGATTAAATCAATCCAATGGCATAAATTACACTTCTAGAAGCATCCAGTAGTTACATTAGGGTTTTAGCATCTAGATACATCATCATCCAATTGTATAAAAGTAGTTACATCATGAAACAATGAGAAAACAATATTCTGCCAACTTGGCTTAGATAACAATCATCATTGGATAAAACAAACAACATTACATAGTGCAAATAGCTTCCAAATATTCCTTCTAGTTGTAGACAGTTTGGCCATGGATTCTTATGCAAGCCCCACATTTAATATTTGAGTTGAACTCTTCTAGAATTTCCCTCTTGGAACGAATCCATATGCAAGTTGCGCCTTTTGATTTCTTTAATATTGAAAAAATAGATACCATCATTAGTAGCTCAAATGTTAAAAAAAAAATCCCATCCATAAAATATCCAAATTAAACTTGAATAAAATTTTGGCCTTTTAAGAAAACTTTCCATTTTGGAAATTTCCCATTTCAAGAATTTTTATTTTGGGAACATTTAAAATTTCAAGATTTTTTTTTCCATTTTGGAAATTTTCCATTTGGGAAAAATGCATTTTAGAAAAAAAATTCCATTTTAGGGATTTTTTCTTTTTTTGGATTTTTTTAATTTTTATTTTAGGAATTTTTTTCCATTTTTGGAAAATTTTAGGATTTTTGAGGGGTCTTCGATTTTCCAAAAATGGAAATTCTGCAAAATTCGAGGTAGCTTGGATTTTCCATGGCTAAATCTGAGGTAGATTGGATTTTCCATGGCTTAATCCAAGGTAGCTTGACAACCCGGCCTAATTTTTTGTCCTTTATGCATGGGTGCAAAAAAGACTTTCATATAACATTAAGAATTCACTTCAAAATCCCCATTTCTGAAATCCAAGACAGGTGAATTTCCCCTAGAGCATCAAAATATTGCCTTCATGAAACCAAGTCTGGACTTAATCCCAAAATAACCTCTCAAGAAGAGGTTAACTAAAAATTCGACCAAGCCAAGATGCAGAGATGCAAAAGAAAAAGGAGGGTCCCTACCTCTGGTGGGGTGTGTGTGCAAAAATTGCACAACAAATGGCAACTCCTGCTGGGAAAATGCTCTAGAGAATTTTGATGATGAATAGGAATCATGAACCCAAAATCTCTGGTTTTGATCTCCCTATTAGGTAAACAAATCAAAATGCAAGATTAAAGAATCAGAACCAAAGGTAGACTGAACCTTCCATAAACTAAAAATCCAAGTGTGTGCAAGTGAGTTCATTTCCCTCCCTGAGCTACTATAGAAACCAAGCTCAGTCAAGTTAGGCTACGTGAATATTCTAGCTCAAAAATCTACTTGGATAGAACCTCACTACCAGTCAGGTGTCCATAGCCCCGATGAGATTATCACTGTGATTCTCCCAAACATAGCTCTATTGCTAGCCAGGCATCCATATCCCCAATAGAGATATTCAGATCCTCTTGATAAGTTGAATTTTCCTTTTGATATTCAATACTTTTCTTTTCTTTTTCTTTTTGATATTTTTTTCACCTCTTTTACTTCAACTTGTAAGCATTAAAGCTCACACTCAGGGTTGAGAATCATAGTGGCATTGGAGAAAAACTTTAGGATTTTTCACCTAACAAGACCTTACAAGGACCCTACTACAACCTCATGATTCATAAGATGTATAAAATATATAAGATTTTAGAATACTTCAGGTTGAAATCAAACCAATGACCCATCCTCTTTAAATCAAACATTCAGACTGCTTGACACTAACAAAAGATCTTGACCATCCATTCAAGACACATGATTAAAGTTCATCAATGAAATACTCAAGACAATCCTAGATAATAAAATGGTTGTTGTGCATGAAAGACACTTCCCCAACTAGAAAACAAAGAAACCCAAGCTAGAGAAGCAAAGTAACAACCAAACTGAAACCCAAAGAAAACCTAAACTAACCAAAAATAAAGCAAACCAAAATCCATCTAAACTAACCAAAGCAAACTAATCCTAAAACAATCTATCCTAAAGAAAAAAAACAAACTAAAGCAAAAGAAAAGCAGAGCAAGCTGCATTTATTCAAATAAGAACTATGTACACAAAGACTCAAAGTGGCTCATGATCAGACAAGGTGAACTGAGTCCCACCCCCATATGGTTAATCAATGCACAGACAAGCAGTAATGTAATGGCAATAGTCCTAAAAAATGAAAATTTGTCTTTATACTCAACAAAATAAATCTCCACATTATAGCATTGAAACTCAACCTCATAATCAAGAATAATCAATAACTGAGGTAACTCATTAGGACCATGATTAACCCATATGCAAGTTGTTTTCCCCAAACTCCCATAATCAAATTGATAAGCTTTAGAATTTACAATAAGGAAAGAAACAACCTGGTGTGCTGCTTGTTGAGATTGAACGCCGTGTTTACCATCCTTCAATTGTGAAGAGCTAATATCTATGTTGTCAGGAGGTCTCCACTGATGATGCAACATTCCTCTCACATTTGAAATATGAAAAACAAAATTAAAGTTATCAAAAAATTGTTCAAGGTGAAATTTAGATTGAACAAATTCATAATTGACATGAAACTTTTCACCTATTTGTGTTTCTTCATGAGGGATCAATGATGAATTTGTAGAAGGTTCGTCATGCACAACGAATTCCTCAACATGATGTTTATTAAGAGGCATCACAAATTGGACTATAAACATATTTTCACTGACAACAGTGTGATCAAGTCCATCAATTATGACTGTAATATTACTATTTTTAGCATCATTCCTATTTTCCTGCACATCAGTATGGACCACATTAGCTATCTCATCATTAATGCATAAAGTATGTGAATTTTCAGTGCTTAATTCATCAACAGATAGAGAAAAAATAGAATGTGATAAATGAGAGAACTCCCTGAATTCTTCTTTTGTTGGTACTAGTTTAGATCCTTGATCATAGCCATTAGGAATGTTGAATCCTCCATTAAGTGCTCCATCATGTTCTTCAAGAAATCCATTAGTAACTTGTTGAAATTCTTCCATTGGAGGCTTGTTTGATGTATCTTTTTGTGTATCCCTTATATGTTGTAGCAATTGTACCTATTGTTCCACCTCTTTTATGGCTACTTGGCATTGGAAGCATGCGAATTTAGAATGCTCTTCCTCATGTATCTTGTACCAAGCTAGTAACAACAACAAATCCTCTAGACAGACACGATAACTTAGGCTTGACCAATCTTTTATAATTCTGGTAACAAACTCTTCATATCTAGTCTATATTGGATCTTCACCCTAGATGGGAGGAGCTTGTATGGTAACTCCTTTCTCTTGCAACTCATCCTCCACTATTTTTTCAAAAATTTGACTAACCTTTGTAGGAACATCCTCCTTGACCTTTATAGGTAGTTTTTCACTTAAATGTTCCTCTGTTAACTTTGATGCCTCATATTTGTCTTCCTTACATTCAGTCCCTTCCAGAGCCACCTCAACATCAGCTGCAACATCATCTCTAGATTCAGGATTTGTTGGTTTCTCTATAGTGCATTCTTTGTCTGACTTTTCTTTCCACTCCATATATCTCCCAACATTAATGGTAATGTTGACATAAGAATGGCAAGTGCACTCTGAATGGGCTACATTATGAATTTTACACCATTTAGATAAGATGAAATCTTGCAAACACTTACCACCACCAAGTTGATCCTCAACAGATCTATGTAAATGCCTCAACTTCAACATCAATAAACTCTAAACTTGTAGAGGCTAGTGGTTTAGGTAGGTTCTGCATGAAAATACCCCTTTGCAAAATCCTCTTGATTTTACCCAAAAAGTCTAAGCATTTCCACTCACTATGGTTACATGTATTATGAATCATGCACTTGTCTAATAACACATAGTGATTGAAACCCTTATTATTCCAGAGATCGAATCTCTTATTCAGAGACTCACAAAGTTGAGGAAAATCAATCTAAAGACCATTTCCATCATGAAAAACATAAGATTGCTTTTCTATCTTGACTCAAAATTTGTACTTTCAAATTTAGAGGTCTATCATATCTCAAATTTTCAACATGAAGGCTCATTCAACTTCCAACTATGTTACCTTCATTTATCCCTCCTTCTAGAGCCAATCTATTGATGGTGTTTTTTGCACAACAACTTAGACAAAATATGATATTCTATCTCTCTTGAAAGGTAAATCTCTATCAGCAAGCCTCAAGAGATAACCCTAAGGTCTCTAATGTCAAGTCTTGACAATGGAAAAACAACTCAGTGATAAATGTGAAAATTCTGGTAATCACAAGAGGCCTTACAAAACAAATGCTGGAAACTTCAAATTTATCAGATCTTGCAATATAGTGATACTTTTAGTCCTAAAACTAGCCCAAATTCAAAGAAATGACAAAAGAGATAAGGGTTTAGAGAGATTATAAACGAACTCCTAAGATCAATCACAACAATGATTAATGTTGCAAATTGATAGATCCCCAATAAAACTGATCTCTGCTTAATCAAGGACAAGCCTTCAACTCCACATAAATGGTGCAATCTTATGAGGAAATTGGAATATTTTCAGACTATGAATATTCATCCACATACCCAATAACTGGCGCAATGTAATCATGCATCCACATTTGAAATTAGCACAAAAATGAGGCCTGGACTAACTTTACACAACAATCTACAATTAGAAAATTGCTAAAAGCATGGAATGAAGATCGATCAACATCATTCACACTTCATCATCATCGCAAAAGAACTGAAAATAGCATCTAACATCTAATAATGAGAATCAATCTGAACAAGAAACCATGAAACTATTGAAGCTGAATACAAAGTGCACCAAACAATGACCCAATTACATTAAGTTCTCCAACATTACATAACAATATCTAGTTCTCTCTTCTCCTACAACTACTAGCTTACATAATCTAACTCTTAACTTAGCCAATTCTGGCTTTCTACAACTTCTAACCTAGTCTCTAACCTATTACAAATGAGAAGGCAATGGCCTTTTAGTAGATTTTACATTATAATTTCAATGGCCAGGATTAAATGAATCCAATGGCATAACTTACACTTCTAGAAGCATCCAATAGTTACATTAGGGTTTTAGCATCCATATACATCATCATCCAATTGTATAAAAGCAGTTACATCATGGAACAATGAGAAAACAATATTCTGCCAGTTCTTGACTTAGATAAGAATCATCATTGGATAAAGCAGACAACATCACATGGTGCAAATAGTTTCCAAAAATTCCTTCCAACTGTAGACAATTTGGGCACAAATTCTTATGCAGGCCCCATATTTCATATTTGAGTTGAACTCTTCCAGAATTTCCCTGTTAACATGAATCCATATGCAAGTCCCACCTTTTGATTTCTTTAACCCTAAAAAAACAAATACCATCATTAGTAGCTCACATGTTAAAAAAAATCCCATCCATAAAATATCCAAATTAAACTTGAATAAAATTTTGGCCTTTTAAGAAAACTTTCCATTTTTGGAAATTTTTCATTTTTTTAATTTTTTTTTAATTTTTAGGAACCATGGCTAAATCTGAGGTAGCTTGGATTTTACATGGTTTAATCTGAGGTAGCTTGAATTTTTCATGGCTTAGTTTGAGGTAGCTTGAATTTTGCATGGCTTAATCCGAGGTAGCTTGAATTTTTTGAAATCCAAGCCAAGTCAAAATCCTCTAAACTTCATAACTTTTTTTCTAGAAGGAATTTTTGAAAAGTTCAAAAAGCAACTCAACCTAATTTTTCATCCTCTATCCATGGGTGCAAAAATACTTTCATATAACATTAAGAATTCACTTCAAAATCCACATTTCCAAAATCTAAGACAAATGAATTTCCCTGAGAGCCTCAAAATATTGCCTTCATCAAACCAAGTATGGACTTAATCCCAAAATGACCTCCCAAGAGCAAAACTAAAAATTCAACCAAGCCAACATGCAAAGATGCAAAAGAAAAAAGAGGGTCACTGCCTCTGATGGGGTGTGTGTCCAAAAATTGCACAAGCTCTTTTTAGAGCACCAATTGAAAATGAAGTTGCCTTGTTCACTTTTAAGCCCAAAATAAAATGATGATGTGAAGGTTCAATTTTATCCAACTTTGAGCATTCATTTTAAACCCAATTGAAATCTAGTGCATTTCTTAAAGCAGAAAGTAGAAATCATGAAATTGGGTTATAATTGTCCCAAAGCGTCAAACACTTGTTACAATTATAAAAAATTTAAGATAGAAAAGATTTTTTTCACTTTCACTCCACATCTTTAAACCTCCAAAACCATGTTAGCCTAACAACTAGAACACAGTCAGACATGCTTTAGTGGTTAGATCAATCAAATAAATTAAGTCACATGTCAAAAAAAAAGCATAAAATTTCTTACCCTGTCTAGGTGTCGCTAAACACGATAGCGTCAGAGTTTGAAGTATGGGCATCGCTTTGGTGAAAATGGGTGCCACTCTACAGTAGAAATAGTGAGCACGATAGCGTCAGTATTTTGCTCGACGTCACTACTCTCGATAGTGTCGTAGTTTAAAATTATAAAGCATCGGACTAGTGAATTTGAGCGTCACCGTTTAAAATTTTACATACCTCCAAATTAAACATGCATTGCCAGATTTAAATTAGAACCAAAGCATTAATTTAGCATCGAGATTTCAAAT
>VDFB02362822.1:0-21410 GCA_007258455.2 Sequoia sempervirens | reverse complement strand
TTTTAGTGAGACATGAACAAACATTGGTTAAACATTGTCAAAAGAAAATACAATGGTACAGGCGTAGTGAGGTAGAAAACCTCAACTGAAAGAGAAAGGGAGCTTTCTTGAGTACAGAGTCGAACATAAATATGCAAAATAAATTTCGTAGTAACAATCACATAAACAATTACATACATATTTATATACGCATAAGTGTGTGTCTGTGTATATATATATATTATATACATGTATATATATATATACATATTTTTGTATATGTATGGAAATGTGTCTATGTATTATTTTGTTCTTCCATGCACAATATATATATATATATATATATATATATATATATATATATATATATATATATATATAACAAAATACATATATAGGAAGATAATTAATATAATTGCATGGTAGAATATCTTTGAAATGAAATCAAGTGAATCCATTTTCATATGTGGGAATAACAAACAAATATTGAAGGAAAATTGCAGAGTTAGTTTGTGCATTGTGAAAGAGAGGAATACAAGTGCATGGCGAAAAACCCTATAATTGTGAACCAATGAAACCATAAAAATGTTTGGTAGCAACAATGAAATAAAATTTGCATTTCACAGACAGAACTATTGTGAAAGGAAGAACAAAATAATACGATTGCATGGAAGAATATCTTCGAAATGAAAACCAGTCATACCATATATATGTATGGAAATATGTCTATGTATTATTCTATTTTTCCATGCACAATATGTATATGTATGTATGGAAAGACAAATACATATAGAAGAACAAAATAATATAATTGCATGGCAGAATAACTTCGGAATGAAAACAAGTGAGTCCATTTTCATATTTGGGAATAACAAACAAATATTAAAGACAAATTGCAGAGTTAAAGTTTTTGCATTGTCAAAGAGAAAACCCTGTAATTTTGAACCAGTGAAACCCTTTCCATGTTTGGTAGTAACAATGAAATGAAAAAAACATTTCGCAGACATAACTATTGTGCATGGAAGAACAACATAATACATAAACATGCCAGAATATCTTGCAAATGAAAACTAGTCATACCATTTTCATATTTCGGAATAACATGAGAATATTATAAGCAAATTCCAGAGTTAAAATCTATGTAGTGAGGAAGACACGAATGCAAGTGCATGGAAGAAACCATCGAAATGATAAACATTAAAAGCATATGAATATTTCCTAGTAACAAGCAAATATATTGTATCAATTTCCGTATTTTGGAATGAAAAATAAATGTAAAAAGCAAATTGCAGATTTAAATTTTGTACAATGACAAACACACGAAAACAAGTGCATGACTGAAAACTAGTCAAACCCTTTCCATAATTCATCGAACAAGTCTAATAGTAATGAAAAACCATTTTAAACCAGTCAAACCCATTTCATATTTCGTGTAAGTAAGCAAATATGAAAAGCACAATAAACGTCGTGCAATGAATAACACAAAATATTGAAATGCACAATGCAAGGTAAACGTTGTGCATGGACAAGTGTAGAGGAAAGGAAAACCAGTGGAAGCATGAACTTGAATTGAAATGACTTGACATTCATATAAAGTGTAAGTTGAAACCCCAAATATTGAGTTACAGGTCAATGTGATAAAAATTGACATCCCATTCAAAATATTTGCATTCATAGGCAGCTTGAATTTGTAGCAGAAGAATACATGTAGCTTGTCAGGATGTTGCTACTGCTTCCTTTGGACTATCTTCATATTTTTGGACGAAATTGTATAATTGATAATGAAAGTGGGACATGCTAAATGGAAATTGTAAGAGATTGAGTAATGCATTTTTTAATTTGAATTTCTCCTTATATGTTCAATGTTGGTTTGGTGTGGAGTCTGTAATTCCTGCCCTTTTAATTTCAAATTTGAATTCTTCATCAGATGCCTTCAATTTCTAAGTTTGTATGTATTAATGGCGTGCATTCCTTGTTTGCTTGATAGGAGATTTTGGTGGCTTTAACACCATTGTTTTGGTGGTTGCAGGTGGGAAAAAAGGAGGAGGGACCATTAATAGAGAGGTTTGATTTGATAGATGGGACACACATGAATGATTGCTACCTATTTGAGTGTTGTGTTGGTGGGCAAGTGGGATGGGGGTTCAGCTGGATTGGATTTGGTGATGGGACATTCTTGGGTCGTAGTTCTACTTGTGGCATCTCAAGTGCCAGAAAGGTGGTTGCGATGAAACGCAAGTGGTGACATTATAGGGGAGCTTGGGTTATACTAATTTTCTATTTTGGGCTTTTGTTTTGAATTGAGGGGTTCGTAACAAGCAATATGGCTTATATGTTTGTGGTGTTAGATGTGCTTTGAATATTCTCTAACATGTAAGACTATGAATATCTATTTGTGTATGGGACAAATATTCTCCGATTATAATACAATTTTGACGGTACAGTGATACGTGTACCTTTATTGACTTTGAGGGTGAAAACTGCTTTACATTTGCATATTAAGGCAGTCTACTGTGGGGCCCACGTGGGACTACTTCCATCCCCACTATAGGCTCCCACCCAACTTTGGGCCCCTCTCCCCTAGTTCATGGTTATGATGGCTACCATCATACCAAACAAACATTGGTTTTTTTTTGTAGGCTATCACCATGCCTAATGAATATCAATTTCTTTTGTGGACTACAACCATGCTAAATGGACAGTGGTTTTATTTAGTAAGCTCCCACCATACACAATAGATATCAATTTTTTTGTGGGATACCACCATGCTAAATTTAGATAGTGGTTTTATTTTGTAAACTCCCACCATACATAATAGATATCAATTTAATTTTGTAGGCTACCATTGTGCCCAACATATATTAGTTTATTTTTGTAGGCTATCACTATGCCCAATTTTTTCTCAATTTCTTCTTCATAGATGTTGTCTCTTTTTTACTTTTTTTTTTGTTCACTAACATTATCAAGCAATTGGTCTCATGAGTGGTAGGCCATTAGTGGCTTCAAAGTGTTCGCAAAAATGTAATTAGTCCTCTTTGGTCTTTTGTTGTATTTGTCACTTATTTTGTTGTTCCCTATTGGTTCTACTCTCTTTTTAATTTTGTAATGTTAGTTTTAGTATCACTCCTTATGAGACCCATTTTGTTTTCCTTCATGGTTGCTATGTAAGGGGTCAAGACCTTCCCATGTTTTTACATTAATCTAAACATTATCAATCAATTGTGTTAATTATAATTTTATATATTTTTATCATATGTTACTCATGTAAATTTATGTTTACAAGTTCCAAGATGTAACACTCATTACAAGAAGCATGCATGGAATTATCATCCATATATATATCTTTTTGATGAGGGCTTGTTATTTAATTTCATGTTGACTTAGTTTGTTTAGTTTGACATGCATCTATATAGTAGCTCACATGCAACTCAAAGTGGTCCAAAATATAAGGATGAAAGGTACACACAATCATTGTTCTTGTCCATTTTAAACTCACTTTATCTCATTTATCCTAAATATAATGCATAGTGTGCAAGTGACAAGTTTGTAAATAGAAGTTAGCATAGACCCTTATCTAAATCCGACTAAAATCCAAAGATTTGGATCTGATTTGTAGTTTATTCATTCCTTTATTTTGGTTATATTTGAAGCCACATAAATGAACCTCGTTCAAATTTATACCAAAAATTTGACCCCCAAATCCTTAAATCTAAAATTTAAAATAGGTGGGCAACTTGAATCCCTTCTTACTAGCTCACTACTTACTGACTTTAGCATAGAATCAGGGCTTAAATTTGATGGCTGTATGACCGTATTTAGAGATTTTTGTCGTAAAATACAAATCAAAATTTTAAGAAGATTGTAATGATGAAAGGAGAGATTTTGGATAGACTATCAAAATTTATATATAATTACAATGATATATATATTTGATTTATATATAATTTTACTTACACTAAGGTATATCATAATGTTTTAAGGGCACCTTTGAATAGATAACCGTCATTAAAAAAATTGTTGACAGGCAAGATCGACTGTCAAATTTAAGCCTTACATAGAATATATGATTTGTATGTTAAGACGTTGGATTAAAAAAGAAATCCTAATCCACTTTCAATAATCTAATACAAAATAATTCTAGCTAATAGGGTTTTTAATTGTGGACTTGCGAGTCCACAGCCCATCGAAAATCCTGTCTCACACTGCCCGCAAACAACTTTACACACCGGTAAACCACCTGATATGGCCATCAATGAGGTATGCCGTTGAACTTGGGATGCCACATTTGGGGGATACTTGTATTTAATGGTCTATAACCAGAAGCAAGTTAAAAATTAATAATCTCATCATTAATTAGTGCAGTTGCTATCTCCGCCAGCATACACTGACTTAATCACCTTTGAAGGTATGATTGCAAGCTATGCACAGAACAAGGAGTCGACAATTATATTTAATGGTCTGAGGTTACTTCTAAAGATGAGCAAGAGGACGTGGAGGCAAGGCAATGGCCTTATTGAATGCAAAGGAAATTTAGACACTCCACTGTCAAAACACTCCACCATGCATATTATTTCTTCAGTCTAATCTCATTAATATTAAATCGATCAGATATCTTTTACGTGAGGAAGATCCCCTGCCCTCCATCACAACCTCTGCCTATAAATAGATTGCGCTGTTTATCAATTCACAATAAAGTCTAGTTTGAGGCTAATTTCTTCTGTCGACCACTGCCGCTGCTTAGGAAGATTTGGTCTTCAATTTGTGCTTGAGGTAACTCACGTGCCATGGTTTCAGTTTTGAGCAGCATTAGCTTCTTATCAAATTTTTCGCTTCTTTCCTCTTCTTTTCCAAGAATTTTTATCTGAATGTTTTGATTGCTGCCATAAGGCCCCTATATCTGCTCTTTGACCCAACCAGATGCTTGCAACTGTCCATTCTTGTTCAAACTGCTTCTAGATACTCTCAATTGCCCAAAAACACCTTCCTAGATGCCTGCAACTAACTCTTAAGTTCTTAACCAACCAATAAATCAGCCGACTGCTGCCACCTCCACACCTTAAGCCTTTTAAACATGAGCAAAAGTGGTTTGAAAAGGTCAAAAGCTTTAAGGAGGCGTAGAAGAACTTCAAGGGTTGAAATCTAACATAGATGTCATATATTTGCAGCTTCTTTATCCTAACTTCTATCAAAACTTTCATAAGTCATTTCCATCCACAATCAACAAAACTAACATTTTGGTTCATTAATGCTCACATCCCTGCATTCCTCAATAGATTATAAGGTGATCTATTGTTGTCACTTGGCACATTTGTCATGTGACTGAAATTTACTCATCAAAACTCTGATGACTGTCCTCTCAACTCATGCACAGTCATTGAGAACATTAAAATGCATCATATTCTAGATATTTCTGTTGGCTAGGTATGACTGTCATAATCTTTCACTGGCTGCTTTGTTCATGACTATGACTGCTCTTTTCCATCTGCTGTGTCTTCTTAAGCTACTCACTGTCAACTCTTGATAACACTGTATGATCTGCCCTAATCTCTTGGCATTAGCCATCTCAAGTTTTTACTCTTGTGATGATTGCATGATCACTATCCTTTGCATCTGTAGGGACTGCCATTGGTGTATGTCTTCTATCTTTACCTGGGTAAAATAATCATTATTTACTTTAACTTCCTTTATTTCTCTCATACACTTGAAAACCTTTGATAAAACCTTTTGACTGCTGTCTTCCAGGTTTGTCCACTTTTCTTCTCTGTGCTGACTATGTGTACTCAATCAGAGGACTGCACCTTTTATGAACTGCCATTCAATTTAATACAGTAAATAAATATAAAATACAGTAAATAAATCTTATTATCTTGCATATTCAAATTGAATATAGTAAATAAATATAAAATATTAAAAAATTTGATGAGAATTAATAGATCCCCACAAGTGGCAAAAAGAAGCCTAAGTTGGTGGAGAAATTTCTAGCCCACCCTAATGCACCTGCTCAAATCTTCAAACTAGAAAGTAGGGGCTGCTATTATTCAGGGAAAGGTTCGATTTAACCTTATAGCATATTCATTTTTTGTGTAATAGGATTAGGAACCCCGACTCCTTCAAAATAGATCCTGAAGCTCTCCATAAGACCCCAGCCAGAATCTATAGATTTGTGAAAATTCTATAGGTACAGATATGATTTTGCAACTTCTGCACATCTACTCTCTAGTTCGTTGGGTTTACTGATATCTGATCTGCTGAAAGAATTGTTGGTATATAAGAATACGTGTAAAAGGCTATCTCCTAGGTGAACCTTCAAAAATGACTAGCTTTATGTTTGTGCAAACAACTGGCAGGCAGCAAGCAATCATGTAGATGTAGATAATGTTGTTGATGTCACTAATGTTTTTTTCAGTGTAGCAATTGAATTGTAAATCTAATAGGCGAGGCAATTGGATGCGTTTAAATACATGGTTTTTTTGGAAGGAAGCTTTTGGGTAGAAATGATCCTTCACAGAGTTTTATGGGTAATGGCTCTAGTGGGTACCTTATGATGAAGTAATTGCGCTACCATATATATACTCTGTTTTTCATAATGTATGGATGATACTAGAATGTGCTAGAAATAAAATGCAGAAATGGAATACAATCCTCGTTACAAACATGAGATGTGTTAAATTATAAATTATGATAGGCCTATCTAGAAATCAGTCATTAAACAACAAAAATTTTAACTGAATATTCTTGTTATAAGCCGTACTCCAGCAGGCCATATCTTCTATATTTTTATTGAATATTCTTCTTCTTATAAGCTGTACTCCAACATGCCATACCTTTTATATTCTGTTGATATTAATAATACTTACTGCAGAATTAAGGGGAACGTATAGCTTCTAATTCCTCCAAGAAAAACCATGCCATACCGATCAATAAGCTGATTGAGTGGAATTAAGTGTTGGTTGCAACCTCTTTTCTCTATTTTTGGCATGCCGTACATATTGCCCTAGCCTGTATGTCTTGCAAAGATACTAAATGCTGATCACTACCATTCTGGGCGAGCTCGATAAGTTTGGAAGGATTTCTTGATGGTCTATTTAGACCATAGTGTGACAACAACTTATTATCAAAAGTATTTGTTGTTGGTTGCCAATTTTCTATCTTATTCTAGCCACACAATTTCAGTTATCCTAATCAAACAGATTATAGCACTGATGGCAACCTTTAATGGGACACTTTGAACTGAGGTTAAAGATCTGATAGGACCTAAAACACGCTGTCAAACTCTTAAAAACTAACACTTATTCATATTTCAGATATAATTTTTTAAATTTTCAGATTGCATGTCTAACAGAACAGGAAAGTAATACCAGTCAAACAACAAATGAAGCTACCACAAAAAATAACACAAATGAAGCTACAACAAATAATGATTATTGTTGGTTAAATCGAGATTTTGAGTTTGTTTCTTTTCAACTCATGATGCAGCTTTGAACAAGGAAAACAAAATTTAAATACAATAAATAAAATTTGGATCAAAATTCATATTTGTAATCAAAACGTGCATTTAATTTTTTCATATTATGTTTTTGAAATTTGAAACTAACGTTACCTATATCTAGGAGAAAGTTATTTGAACTTCATGGAAGTATGTTACATCTAGGAGAGAGCTTTATGATGCAAAATTCCTTTAGTCTCTAATACTTTCAAATATTCCAATAAATCTTCATAAAGAAATTCTTAGTTTCTTATACATTTTTCCCATATCTTATAGGTGTTAATATGGAATTAATTAAATGTAAGATACACTTTATTATATGTTTCTTTGGAATGTTTTTTTGTACGTATTGCTATTAGTTAACACTAGGTACAATCTCATTTTTTTTTAATTTAGGAATGGCAAACCTTGGACAACCTGATGACATCATTGACGTATCCAGTAGTGACAGCTCATCCTACACTCCACTTGGCTCACCTCCCTCTACGAATTCAGGTGGGCCTCCTCCAACAACCATTCACAAATTTGCATGTGAAATCACCACCAATTGCTTTGATATTGTACAGAAAATGGAACAGCTTGTTCCATATATACATAATGTGCAAGGCGATGAGATATATTCAATGGAAAGAACACTTGAAGACTTCCATAGGACTTGTGAGACATTGGCTTCGTTTTGCACTTTTCTACGCGAAATGTGCACTGATGCTCACTACAGACAGGGCGACACTCCATACATCCAGCTTGCATTTTTGAACTATTTGCACAATGTTTGGAAATAATTTTGTTTCACATATGTCATATGTCATCAAGTTTTGTTTTGTGTATACGAGTACTACCAACTATGTATATCTTGTACTTTTTGGGTGGAAGTTCCTATGATAAATGATCTTTTCCTTGTACAAACATGACTGTTTGCCTTGCACTAGAGTTGCATTGTAAAATTCGTTCGCTACGATGTATTTTGTATCTAATCCATATCTATTTCCTTGTACAAACACGACTGTTTGCCTTGCACTAGAGCTGCATTGCAAAAGTCCTTCTCTACTATGTATTTTGTATCTAATCCATATCTATGTAAATTGTATGTGATTTTCTAATAGAATTATGGCCTTTATTAACTATCATTGCATTTGATTTGCACTTGTAACTTTTTTAGTTGTAAATTATTGTTACTTTCCTTCCATTCTTCATTTTTACACTTAATGACGTTGAGTGCCAACAATGTTTCATTTCTACAAAACAAACAAACAACTACTTTCTTTTATTGTAGGTATGCATGTGTTTTTTCCCTCTCTTAATACATACACACAAATAAAACATGTTGGAGTTTTCTCTTAAAATGTACACATCTAATTTGTTAATTAGTATTTGACACCCTTACACATAAGTTTTCAATGGCTTATCAAATTTTCTAACCCTTATTTCCATTACAATCAAATTTAGCTAGACCCATTATTCATTTCAAATTTCAGACTTTTTAACTAATAGAATGTCAATTACTTATCATTGAAACTCATCTTTCCTTTAAAAAAAAAAATTCAACTGACTATCCTGCATCAAGACAATAATTAACTAAACCATTTGTTTGTTTTATGAATGACTTGTGCTCACTAACTTTTTTGCGCTTCCTTTCATCCACAGGATCAAATTTGTTTCAGCCAAATAAATCCTTGTACCAACTACAATACAGTCATTACCTACAGGTCTGTTTTCCTCCTCTTGGTTATTTTCAATCACCTTCACTCTATAAATTGTATTTGATGCTTTTATGTGTATTTAAGCATTCTTTCTAGCAAGGATAATAAAACCAAGGAACCTTTATGGTGCACACATCTCCTTTTTTAAATACTTAATCCATTTTATATATAAGGAAAATTGCATGCTTTGTTTTGCTTTGCACTTTTATAAAAGAATCCAGCTTTCAATTTGTATATTTTTACTTATAAACCAGACTATACTTATCAACTCATTGGGTTTTATAGGGCTACTTCACCTCCCTTTGGCTATGTCTAGCTCTTTGACACAAAATGCAATCACATTGATAAACACTGGCACCAAAGACATATATCCACATCTCCAAGTCTTCAATATTTCAACATTTGGCCATGGCGATGAATCTACCATTAGATACAGATTAGATTTGTCCGATGGATTGCATCTTCAAAAAGCAATCTTGCCAAGAAAGTATAACCATTTTTTATCTTCAAAGCTAATTCAAAAGGGTTCTATCGTACAGCTCACAGGGTACACATGCCCTACTATTTGTAACTCAAGGTGAGCCAACCACTCCAATGTTGTTCTCAAATTGAACATGTCCATCTCTATTTGTTACTATGCATTACTAAAAGTGCATTTTGCTTTATTTACATATAGGTTTATTGTAATCTCTAAATTGGAGATTGCATGCACACAACATGATGTCATTGGGGATCCCACCTTCCTCTTCAAAGAACCAGAGCAACCTATACATGAAACAATAGCGATTTCATCTAATTCATGCACAAATGTTGATGAGAGTGGCACATCCATGCAACCAACCCCAAAAAAAATTATGTTTGGGATACATGCATCGTTGCGCATGAAAAGTGATACCTCAACTATCACTCCTATTAAAAGTTTGAATCCATTTCAGACAAGGTGGACAATAAAAGGTCGTGTAACTATGAAAAAAGAGATCCACCAATTTGACACAAAGAAAGGGACCGGGCAAGTTTTCAGCTTTGATATTGTAGACAGTGAGAACACTGAAGTGCGTGTGACTTGCTTTAATGAAGTTGCAGACCTCCATTACAAAAATGTTCACATTGGGTCTGTATATACAATCTCTGGCGGGACCATCAAAGCTGCTAATAAGTTTTACAATAAGTTGAATAGTCAAATGGAAATCACTTTGATGGATGATTCAAAGGTCACTCTTACTGATGATGATCACTTAATTCCAACACATCAATTTTCTTTCATGCCCATTAATGAGATCCTGAATACAAATAACAATTCTTTAATTGATGTAGTAGGAATTGTTATATGTGTGGACCCTACCTCTACAATAAGAAGAAGAGATGGCACAGAGGTTCTTAGGAGGAGCCTCAAGTTGCTAGACATGTCTACCTTCACTATAAATGTGACTTTGTGGGGACGAGTGACTCAAAAGGAAGGTGCACAGCTCCAGGAACTATACCATGCACAAAAGTCGCCTGTACTTGCCATTAAAAATGGTCGCATTACAGAATATAATGGTAAGGTTGTGAGCACTTTAGTTACCACCCAATTGTTTATTAACCCTGAAATCGAAGAAACAACACAACTACAGGCTTGGTTTGCACAAGATGGGAATGGTTTTCTCACATCCACAACAAACCTTCTAGATGCGCCCCTACTTCTCACACGGAAAACCATTTCCAACGTCGTAGAAGAGTCTTCAAATACAACAAAACCCCTCCAGTGCATTGTAAAAGCAACAATAGTATTTATCAAATCGAATTCATTCTGTTATCCAGCTTGCCCCATTAAGACCGAGGGGAAACAATGTAAGAAAAGAGCTCTACAAAGTGATGACGGAAAATGGTATTGTTCAAAGTGTGAAGCTACCTTTGAAGATTGTGATTATCGATACGTTCTTCAAATTAAACTTCAAGATCACACGAGCACTCTATGGGCAATTGCTTTTGAAGAAGAAGCAACTAAACTCATTGGCATGCCTATGAAGGAACTATACATGCTGCAGTTCAAGCAAGATGCTACGAAAAATAGTGAAGAGGTGATTCACAATGTACTATGTAAACAATTTCTATTCACTCTGACAAGTATAAATGAAACCTACAATAATGAATCACGATTGAAATCAATAGTCTTAGAAGTTGGCACAATTGATTTCGCAAATGAATGCAATCTTTTATTAAATCAAATTGCTAACATGTGCAATGTTTTCGAAAAGTAAACTATCACAAGATTGTAATTGTCCACTCTTGTCTATTTTCCCCTGCCTGCTTGTGCTCTTTTTTGCCCCAATCGCTATACGATTGAGAATTTTCCTTGTATAGGGTTTCAGGATCCCTTCAAAACTTGATTTATATGTTTACTATAAATAAAAAGCAAAATGCACATGAACTTTTCACAACTGGAACATTCACACTTTAACATATTTTTTTCATACGTACATATGTTTTCATTTTTATCATATTGCTCTAACATATAAGTCAAGAAAAATGTATTTTGTAATTTTCACATTTTACTGGTGTTGCAATATACACATTTTCTTTGTTTATATTTATTTTATCTTTTGTTTATATTCCAGATGATGGACTCCACTATGGAAGAATTAGAAAGCCAAGTAGCCAACAGTAAAAACAAAGCCTTGGAATCTCGTAAGAGAAGTCGCTTGTATTATGCTCGTCATAGAGAAGAAATAAGTATTCGTCGTAGCATGCAACGAACCCAGCGCTTACTAGAAACACCAAATAGGCCAATACCTGACCACACACAAGCTTCTACAAGTACATATATTCCCACTGAATCAATTAGTTCAAATCTAGAACATGGAAACAGTAAACAAAATGAAACACAACTCCCAACACAAATGCCTCAAAACACGAGTCCAAATAACAACAAGGGAATGAGCTGGTCAGCCAACTTTATGGAGGCATCTAAATTTTTTTGCCAAAGAATAGATGCATTGTCAAACCTACACACATGTTCTATATGTAGGGAACGGTATCCCGGTATGCATCTTTGTTCATCAAACAACAATCATACATGTAAAAGATGTAGCTCAGAGAAAGGCATACATCGATTCTCTTCGAGTAATAATATGGACCCAGGTGAACAACCACATGTTTTGTGCATTCTCACTCAGGTTGAAGAGATGCTAATTGCACGTGTCAATCCAATATTGCAAGTTACCCATGCTCATGGCGGACAATACAAATATAGTGGCCACACAATTAGCTTCCCACAAGATATCACAACAATAACTAAGTCTTTGCCGCATAAAATCAAAGACTTGGACTTATTAATTGTTCGAAGAACTCATACACATGGGAGGCATTACGATTGCTATGTTAGTAGAAGTCGCGTTCACAATGCATTGGCCTACAAAATACAATACGATCCATACTACCAAGATGTTCAGATCAATGCTGATGCATTGTCCCTACTCCCTGATTGTACTACAGACATTTCAGAAATGCTTCATATAATTCAAAGCGACAATGAAGAACCCATAACAAAAGACAATGAAGCTACTAATAATGAAGATGATCTAGAAAGTGGAATGGAATATTCAACATCATTTGTGGTAAGCCTACCAAATAAACATCGTGAGTTGCAAATCATTAAGGAATCTTTACAAATAGAAAATGAGAATGATACCATCATTCATTGGCCCAACATAAGTTCAAATCCCATAAATGAGTACACTACTGAGGGGCTTTTTGACATGGCATTCCCCACACTTTTTCCAAATGGAAATGCACTACCTATGCAACCTCGAGCTAGGGAAGTGCAACTACATGAGTATGCCTTGCATCTTATGCAATATCATGATAATAGATTTGGCCAACATCCACGGTTTAGATACTTCCTGCTAAATCTTATGATGAGACATCGTAGCCAAGCAACTGCATCAATATTCATCAAAAGAAAAGTCGAAGACAATATTCCTACAACTATTGAACATCTTCGTGCCCACCTCAAGAACCTACCGGATAAACAATTGGCTGAAGAACTGATGCATTTTGGCTCTGCCTTACATGGGACACAGGCTTATTGGAACAAGTGTCGTGCTGATCTAACAAACATGATCAACCAAATAGGTTCCCCAACTTTGTTCTTCACATTGAGTGCAGCAGACACTAAGTGGCCTACATTGCATAAGCTTTTCCCAACTGACAATACTTCCACAATTGCCTCCAACAAGCATCGTATAGACAATGTGATTAGAAACCCCCACACCACATCCCTTTATCTACATCACCGCTTCACAATCTTTCGTGAAGAGGTCATTGAGAAACTCTTGCATGCAACAAATTATTGGTATAGGTATGAATGGCAGCATCGAGGCTCTGCACATGTGCATGGGTTCCTTTGGCTAAAGAATGCACCAAACATGGATACCCTCGACTGGGGAAATAGTTCACAAGTGGGTAAAGCAAAAGAATTCTTTGATAACTATGTGACTGCTTGGAACCCTCGCTCTAAATCTGAAATGATTAATATCATACATAGAACCCCAATGGATGATCCATGCCTACTAAACACATCTGAAATATTCTCTATCGATCCATCCATTGATTATGAAGAGTTAGTTAACCGTGTATAAAGACACACTAAATGCACATAGCGCACATGCCTACGCAGAAAAGGGCATCATGTTGAATGCAGATACAAAGCTCCATGGAAAGAATGCAAGGAATCCACTTTATCATGTGATGAATCTGGAAAAAAATCTTACAAACCATCGAGAAATGATGATAGGTTAAACATTCATAACGCAGAGATGCTCTCTATATGGAGAGCTAATATAGATTTCCAACCCGTCATCTCATGCCTCCTTGTACTCAAATACATTGCCAAGTATGCATCTAAAGCCGAAAGAAAATCAGAAAGTTGTGTTGCTATGTTGGAAAGAATATCTTCAAATGAAAGATTGCAAGATCAAGCATTGAAAGCATATCAAAAGTTCATGGATGAGATTGTTGCTGAACGAGATATAGGAGCCCAAGAAACATGCCATATGCTACAAAAATTACCCCTCGTTGTTTGCAATCGCAATTTTGTGTCGTTGAATGTAGGTCGAAAAGTGTTCCACCGTCTAAAAAAAATGAGCAATGGTGGTGAGATACTATCTAACTATATACAATCCTACATGAACCGACCATGTCACCTAGAAAATGTATCACTAATTGAATCAGCTAGGTCCTTCACATATGCTGCTTCTCGAAAAGGATGTAAATGGTTGAATAGAAAAGAACAAGCAATTGTGCAAGTGTTTCCGCGTTTCCATACCATTCCAAAAGAAGACTCGGAAAACTTTGAAACCTTCTGTTGGAGTGAGTTGCTTTTGTATAAACCTTTTCGACAAATAAATGAAGATATAGGCCTTACCAAAGAAGAAATCATCAACCATTGGAAGCAAATGAATGCACAAAAATACAATCCATGGCATGTTAATCGCACTGAACAAACTGAAGATGTTCTTGAAGACGAATATTTTTCTGATGATAATATGGATCAACAAGAAACTATAGAAATGAACGAATGGGAGTTACTATCTCAATTGGGCATCACTAATAATCTAAACTTGAATGAACTTGATATGTTGGGTCGACGTGATTTTGATAACAATCACAATTGGGAAAATCATAATGTCCCTACAAATCTACATGATGTTGCCCTTCAATTTTTGCACACAAACAAGATGTCTCAACAAGATTTGCATTCCCCTTCAAATATGAACCACCACAACTATACATTATCACCCCAACAACAACTAGCACTGAATATAATAACAAACCACTCAATGGAGAAATGCTTCAACCAACCATTACATATGGTCATACAAGGAACTGCTGGCACTGGAAAATCCTATCTAATTCATTGCATAAGAAATGCACTGCAAACTTGCATACCAACAAGAGTAAACCCCCTCATTGTTCTTGCTCCAACAGGAATTGTAGCATTTAACATACATGCCTCAACTATACATGCAGGCCTCAAGATTCCAATTAGAGAAATGAAACCATTGCAAGGACAAGCACTGACAACATTCCAGGAAGACATGAAAAATATACAATACATTCTCATTGACGAGATGAGCTTCATTGGGCCTAAACTTCTATTGAAAATTGATAGTAGGTTATGTGAAACATTCCCCCATCAGCAACATACTTGCTTTGGTGGCATGTCTATAATTCTTGTAGGAGACCTTGCACAACTCCCACCTGTTATGGATAAGCCTATCTATGCATCACACACAACTGCAAGAAACCTATGGCACAAATTTAATACAGTTGTTACATTACAAACAATGTTTAGACAAGAAGGTGATGATCCAATTCAAATACAATTTCGTCAAACATTACAAAACATTCGCAATGCAGAACCGACAAAACAAGATTGGGACTTATTAATGACTCGCACCAACAAGCAACTAACAAAGACTGAACAAGAACATTTCAACCAATCGATACACTTATTTGCTACAAATGAGCTGGTAACATTACACAACAAAAAAATGTTGAAACTACTTAATGTCCCCATTGCACTAAGTTGTGCGGAAAATACACAATCCAAACTAGGTGTCGATCATAGTGACGAACAACTTCCCCAAGAGGTATTACTAAGCAAGTGTCAACATGTCATGCTTACAACAAACCTATGGACCCAAGCTGGACTAGTAAATGGATCGCTTGGCCAAGTCAAAGATATTGTATATCTCGCTGGATCAAAACCACCTGCATTGCCTGCATATGTTACAGTCACATTCGATAACTACACTGGTCCACCGTGGGATGAAACAGACCCAAAAACTATACCAATACAGCCAGTGACACATGGCAACCGTAGACAGATACCACTAGCCATGGCATGGGCTATCACTATACACAAATCGCAAGGCCTTACACTAAATAAAGCCACAATCAATATTGGTACAACTGAAAGACAAGGCCTTACATTTACAACCATTTCCAGAGTCAAATCCATAAGTGGCCTTCGCATAGAGCCCACATTCTCTTTTGATCGCTACTCCAAAATGAAAAAAAATCCATACAACATTATCAGGAAGAAAGAAGAAGCTCGCTTGCACTTGCTCTCACAACAACATGCTTAGGTATGTACAATTAATTATCTCAAAGTTATACATTTTTTATTGTCCTTTTTTTTAATAGAGTATCAATACTAAAACTAATCAATTACACATTTTGGCTTTTACAGGTGGTCTATCACTACTGGAGAATCTTTAAAAAAGACATTGTCTTTCACTTCTTAGACATTGCATGTCTTTAAAAAAGACATATAGATGCTCTTATGTAAATTTGACTTGTGCAAACTTGCTACAAATTATTCAAAGGGATTTCCTTGTTTATAGAGAACAAACCCAACAAAAGATTGTACCTGCTTTTCCTGTACAGTGCATTACTTTATACAAATATCTTTTACTACCACCACCTGCGTATTTAGACAATTCATTGTTGCTTCTTCTTTATTTTCCTATCGGCGTCTCCCTTGAACCCCCATTGGGTGCAAGTGCTAGTATTTAATATTACCACTCTCTCAACTCATTATTGTAGTTCTTATATGCTTGTCATGAGTATTTTATTGCTTTATCCAAGGATCTGGCAAAGAAAAAGTGTTTTATTTCTTGACACAATGAAAGAAGCTCCCTCCTCTGCTCTACCTTATCCTGAAACAAACAGACATTACATCACAACTTCTGAAAAGTCAAGATTCAGGTATTCATCAATCATCGTCTCTGTATTCTCCATTGATGATGGTGATGGCGAGGGAATTCATCCAACGTAAACGTGACATCCTCTGCGCCCACACAATCAGTGCCACCCATCATCGTCAAACGTAAAACACCTTCCACCCCACATTTAATGGGAACTGTGTTCCAGGCTGGGGATTCCAAAACCCACGCTCAGAAAGAGGATTAATACGAATATATATTATTCAGGGGCCACCGTAACTTGAATCCGATTACGGTTGGGGACAGCTGCGTCATTATCTAAAAATAAATATACCAAGTTGCCTGAAATGTCATGATATGTTTAATATTTGGAGCTTGAATGCTCCGCCAATGGCTATCCTCTTCGCCGATTACAGTCAATTTGCAGTCTGAGAAAGATGTATTGCTAGAATATCCAGCGAACTATCAGACGCACAGAACGCCGGCGACCGTCAGCGAGAAGATCTCCGAGTACAGTCTACTTGAGTATTCCCGGTAAATCGGTCCCACTGGCCGGGAAAGATCTCTGCTGTCAGATCCAAATTTATCGGTAGGGGCGGCCAACCATAAGGCGCTTTGTTGTCTGGCTATAAATGTGAAATTGCCTCTCCTTTGTCCCCTTGAAGCTTGGGCCTTGCGCTCTGCTTTCTAACCTGCTGGTCCTACGGATGGGGCTGCCCGGGCCCCACTGCCTCTGCTATTTCCGTTGGATAGCAGTAGGTTTTCATGCAGAGCTTTCTTGAATTTTGTAGGCCGTTGGTTATGAAAAGTTGGGATTTGTCAGCTGATTTCATGAACATTATTTTATTGTTTTTTTTCTTCTTACTAGGTATCAAAGAAAAAATGGAGAGAAAAATCTCAAGTGGTCTTTGGTAAAGTTATTTGGATTATTAGAGAAAAATTCACAATTTGAATTTTTGAATTTGAAGTCTAAGATGGTTTTTTATAAAAATTATATTAGTATGATATTGTTATCACGATTAGTTGTATAGTTATATCATGAATAGTGTTTCGCATGAATTTATTTGTCATGAGAATCACTATTCATGATATATGGGTCAAGGAGTTTGACTCAAAAAAGTACACAAATAACAATATCATAATTTGAATTGTGGAAAATATTTCTTATTTATCAACAACATGATTACATAGATATTGCTATTTTTGTCTAATCTTAATTTAAGTTGTACTAGTATAAGGATTCAATTTGTCAAAGTCATCTAGGAGTCAAGCCTAGTCCATTCAAACTTTAATCAAGGAATATACCATTGTCCTTGCCACTTGAGATATGACCTTGTGGTATCTTGTGTTTTTTAAAGTTTTTTGTGTAGAAATAATGTTTTAATAGAAGAGATGAATTTCATATGGAAAATTATAGAAACTATGTATAAATATCTAATCCATATTTTTTTATTTTTTTTAAATAGAATTTAGACAAAGATGCCTTGTCAATTGCCACATAAACATAAAAATTACCTAAACTAGTTGAGAACTTTTAACTCTCGTCCTCAATACCAAGTTAAATATTAAAACTAGAAATGTGGAGCTCCTATTTTTTAAGAAAGACTCATTCTAATCATATACCTCCATTTTTTAATTCCATGGAAATGTTATCAAAGTAAAAGTAAGAACCTAAGCCCCTTTATGAAATCACTAGAACCTTGAAAGTTTAATTGATGGAGGGCATATAAAAATTTATTTAATCATTATTTAACCAAATAATTTTCATATCCTTATATATTTTATTTTAATATTTAGAATTTTTTCTAAATATGCACCTAAAAATTGTATCTTGGAATGTTGTGAATAAGTATGTGGACCTCATCCCTTCCTTGAAGGGATTTAATAAAATCACCTAAGGTACCCAAACTACAACTTGCCACTACACTACACTCGTTGAAATTTTCATAATAATTATTTGATTGTTCAAATGTGAATATTTTTTAAACGACTTATGCTACCTTATTTAGCGGTTTCATTATTTTTTGATAGCTAATTTTTAAATCATTGATCATTTTTGTTAGATTTAGTTAGAGGTGAGAAGTGCCTACTTAGAACTTTCCCCTCTTGTTTAACACCTGTTCTTAGCCCCTTCACTTTAATAAATAGTATGATAAGTACCTTTGATCATTCAATGTGCAAATTATCTCTAATCCTACAATTTATTTCACAATTAGTCTTTTTAGACATAAATTCTCAAGTTCCATTTTATTCACTATCATCTAACCACTTTAGACATCACTATGCCCACATTGTAGCATCCACAATGTTCAAAAGATGATTTTCTAATTTCAATGTTTACCTTTTCACTTGAGTTCACTTCCCTATCCCTTTTCATAGAAACATAAAAATGTGGATTTATAGAAAGGTAGCATACAAGAAGCACATAAAAAAGAGAAAACCATTTAAGAAAATGACACAATAGAATCCATTATTGCATTTCAATAGCTACATTTATGTGTGTGCAACCTAGTATTTTAATCTCTACACAATTACCAATAATTCATGCTATTATAGTCTCTTTAAATCTTTTTTTTTTTGGGGGGGGGGTCTCCATCATCAGTATGGAAGTTTTGTTGTTCAAATTCCTTAAGGAAAGACCCAAAGGTGCCCATGACACCACTCAATCTAGATGTGTAATTTTCATCATGTGGGTAATAGGTTGTAGAGTGGTAGATAATGAAGCAATAACCATATAAGACATCTCCATAATAGAATGATGTCATTGTGAGTGCCCAAAATTGAATGGATGAACATGGTAGGTAGGTTTGGTGATGACTAAGAATCCTTAATAATCCTAAATGAAATTTGTGAAAATGACTATGTGGAAGCTAAAACATGTCTATAAGATTAGGTCCCATTATCAATATTTTAGGACCACCTAATCACTCCTCACTTTTTCTTATGTATTCTTCCTTTTGACCTATAAATTTGATTGTTTGCTTCATAGAAAATTCAATGTGGAATTTTGAGTCTTTTTTCGTGATGAATGAAAGTTTATCATGGTATTTCTTTGTTTTCCATGAATTTTCTAGGTTCATCACAAAATTTTGTGATTTTTTCTATAAGAATTATGCTTTTTCTTCAATGATTTCATGACTATCCAAAATTATGACCTTCTACAAATAAATGAGTTCACTTAATTTACTTATACATGTGATTCATTTTCAAATGATGATTTTTTTTAGTTTTCCTTTGGTTCCTCCTTTAACTAAACCTAATCCAAATCCACCTTTTGAGTGCATGATTTTCATTTAGTGTTTGTTTATAAAAGAGCCAATTTTGAGTCATTTTGATGGTCTAAAAAATAATTATTTGACATCCTACATTCTACTAACAGTTTCTTGCCAAGCCATTATCTTCAATATGAGAGAATTTATTTCAGTGATCCAATGAATTTAAACATAGCTCTATAGTCCTTTAGGATTTTTAGTTCTTCCCACTTGCCTCTCGAGATTGAGCCACAAAAAACTAGGTGGAAGTATAAGGCATTTTCCTCCTTGTGGGACATTTCACAAAAATATGTCCTAAAGAATAAAAATCATAGAAAACCTTTGAATGAAGGGCCTTAATTCAAAGGTACAAGGCTTGCTAGATGTGTAAACAAGGTTTACATTAAGGTATCTTTGAATGAAGAATAGTGAGTTTAAATGAAGGTATTTTTCTCATTTTTTAAGTTGCATGCTCAAAATGCTTAATAAAAAGGGCTTCAACTAAAAGTAACTTCAGTGAAGGGCCTTTGATTGAAGCTCCTTCACTTGAAGACCCTTTTCTTAAACTTTAGTTTCTGCTCACTTGGTTTTGGATGGAAAATATGATTTAGAGTAAGGCTTCAACAATCAACTAAAATTGCTATGGTCTAAGATTTTATACAGTTGTATTCCTTGGAATTAAATTTTCAAAAAATCTAAAATTTTATGATTTTTTTGTTTAATTATTATATTTATTTTTTATTTCTAGTAAGCATGAATTTTTATCAACCATAAATGTCTTTATTCATTGCATGTGAAAAAAAATAAAAATAGATTTTTTTGAAAAATATGATTGCACTCTATATTGATGTCCTTCTTTCAAAAAAAAATAATAATTTAGATATATATACAAAAAACATATGCTAGATAATAAAATGTTACTTTAAATTATAATTTAATTTGAATAAATAAGTAAAACATATAAAAAATATAAAAAATATGCATCTGGAATAGATATTTGTCTTGATAATCATTATTTAAGAAATTATGAATCGATCTTAGTTCATAAAAATATTATGTTGGATGAGAAAATATCACTCATTAAAAATACTATAAAATATAAGAAACAAGTTATTAACAAATGATTAAAAAATGAGACAAGATATATTTTTTAATTTAAAATATATATTTATAATCTTTAAATGAAATCTCAAAAATTACTAGTTCATATATGTTTTAAATTCTTAACATTTTTCTTGCTAAAAGTGATATTAATTAAAAATATGTTGTTTTGAGTGTCCCACAT